>RXPK01004741.1:0-71481 GCA_004143645.1 Protaetia brevitarsis | reverse complement strand
GATCGTTACCTAAATACCCTGTCACACCTCCATTCTCCCCAGAGGAATGAAGAATTCCTTAGTTCAAAGGGCTATTTCCATATCCGAGCCTAATTCCTTATCCAAAGAGTTATCTCATGTTATCGAAAACCTAACCAGGAATAATTCCCCTAGATACATTGTAGATGCTACTGATCGTATAGGAAAAATCCTGTGCAAACGCAACATTAGAACCCTTTTTAAAATTAACTTCAAACTTTCAGACTCCCTTTCCACCAAAGATCGTAAACCTGTCAAAGCTTCTGGTGTTTACCGAATTTCATGTTCATGGGCATTGTTTATATTGGTGAAACAAAAGCATTCGGTGGGCGCTTGTGTTGCAAAAAATAAGCATTGTACTCGGGCGTTGCGTCTTTCTGGATCTGCACTTGCTGAGCATAGGTTGAAGACCGGCCATCAAATCAAATTGATCTCTATCCATTGGAATTCACAAAACCCCTAATAACTTGAAGCATGACAACGGATATCCCGGGTACCACATCTGGAGGTCCAAAACACCCAATCACAACCGTCATACTCCTATGAACCCTAACTGTTACGATTGACTGATGCACAACCTTTAAGTTTTTAAGTTTTAAGTCAACAGAAATGGCAGTAGCAGCCTTAAAGATGTTATTTGCAATTCCAGTCCAAGCACTGTATTTTGTTAAAACTTTAATTTGGTTATGATGTAATGCTAAGACATTATTTACTTATATTCTATTGCACTGTATGGCGTTTAAATATCTTGAACTTAACCTCTTAAGGGTGGGCAAAAAGTGGTGGGGACAATGCATTTTTGATTTCCTCAGTTTCTTCAAAAATGAGAATATTTAATTATGTTTTAAGTTATGAAATAAATTTAACACTAATCATAATAAAGAAATAGCAAAAGGATCTGTAAATGAATAACGGCGAAAAAGAAAAAATCGGTTGAAGAGTGTCATTATGATCCTTGCGTTTTGTATATTATGTATGTGTAAGAAAAAATGAAAAATATTCACTCACTTGGGAGAAACTTAGGAAAAAGCATTTTGTAAAACAGTGGGTCATCCTATAAAATTTATGATTTCATGCCCATCATAGAAGTGTAGCACTTTGTTCGAAGATGGCGCCACAGAATTTTAAAAAATAATTTTGTAAATGTAGATTGAATCCATTGCTGATAGCCTATGTTAACTGCATTTTCATTAATAACAATAATAGCGAGAATTTCTGTAAATAAAATGGAAAAAACTGAAAGATAAATTGTTACATTCCAGTTATGTATTCACTGTGTTAGTCCAAATTATTTCCTTATAAAAATCACTCACAATTGAAAGGTAATTCGTTATAAAAGTATTTATTTTTTCTCATAGCTACAATTGTACTGTACAAATAAAAATAAAACTGCGTATATACAAATCTTTTATAGTAAAGAAAGTAATAATAGTGTAGTTATACATATCAGAAGAATAATAATGCAGAAATTACTAAATTCAAGAATAGGTACTTAACTACGGGCAAGCAATAATCGAGTTATTTAATGATCATCAATAATCGAATGATGCCTTGTCCATCATTCAATTATTTCCACCATCACCTTTTTATCAATTATCTCCTCTGTCTATGTGTTCCATCTCCTCCAGCAATTAATTCTCCAATATTTTACTTACACCCTTACGACAAACCATGTCTCTCCAAAGTACTAAATTGAATTTAAAAAAAATCATTGTGCAATTGTCATTTGCACAATATTCCTTGCGATATAAATTATTGTATCTTCTCCAGTGAAGAATATCCTAGATAAAATTGGGGAAAAATATGAGATGAGCTCAGCCTTTTTGAGGATCGTAGTATTGGTTATATGGATCTTGAATGACTGCAGATTTACATGGAATATATATTTTTCTTTGCAGACCACATTTTCTTATTTCTTAAGATGCGACTTTTAGGTTATGTCACTGCACACAACACGTCGATATCAGGAAAAGATTGACCTTTTCTAGCAATAATAGCTATAATAATAATTGTCGCAACTAACTTATTTTGTTAAAATAATTCACCTTTCCATGTATTATTTTTGACAAAAATGTATGCGTTTGTACTCGCAATAAGTGCCTTTTAGATTAGACTTACACAACAGTGTGATCCTCAGAGCGGCTGGGCTCATTTCAAATTTTCCCTAGAATTATTTCATTTCGGTAACAGAGATAATATAACCAACATGGACATTTGCCACGGATTCTCATCAACCTGTTGTTTCTCATCAATATCTCCTACAATAGTGCTTTTTCTATTAAACCAATAAATAATCTAGTAAATAGGCAAGCACGGATAAGTCTCGAGCACTCTCAATTCTCCTTACAAAAAAAAATAATTTTACTCTGATTCAATTTCACGCTCGTTTATGTTACGTTTATCTGTTTATGTTCAAAAATGACATACGAACTTCATATGCCTTGCATTCATCGGCAATTCCCGGCGTCGCGCCGACACGAAAATTTCCTGTTTTTTAGGCGGTAAATACAAATTTATCAACTTTTTTTAATAAATTGAAATAAGTGTACCGACATAAAAAACAAAATACAAAAAAGAAACAATAAAAATAAAGTTTTTTTTTTAATTTCTATTGATTCAATAATAATAATAGTAATATTTCATGTAATAATTCCCTCTAAAACAAAACTTTTTTCCTCTAGCTACCCTCTAAAAAGGAATTTCTCTCTCATATACACAAAATGATTAAAAATAGCACCCGACCTCATGATTCACTCGACTTGACCACGTGATACATCCCATGTGTTTACATCACAAATGTATACGAATGTATATATTATTTTTCGCCCAAATAATTTTGAAACAGGCCGCGCCATCTACATTTTAAAAGCTTGTTAATCTCGCACCTATTTGACAGAAACGAATTTTTTTATGTTTGTACGCCCCCTTAAAGAAAATATTCAGATTTTAATAGTACAAACATTTCTCATGTGTTATAACATTTACGTCGGTCACTGTATAATAAGTTAAATAGAAAATGTTATGCTAAATTTTAAAAAGAGCGACCTATTTGAACAGGAGAGATCTAATATCCGAATTTTTCAATATGAATATATTTTTCCTAAGAGATCTAATTCTAGGAGATCGTTTGTGTATACGACTTATAAGATTGAAAAAGGTTTTCTCATAATGGTAGGTATATCATGTTCTGCATACAAAAGATCGCTTTCTTCTTTTTTTTTACTTTCGTAATTTGTTTTCTGTCCATTAAAAAGTTTTTGTTAAATTTACGCTATTTTCCAGATCATCTTGGAACTGATTTCGTGACACCTCAGCGCCTTGATGCTTACTTGACTATCAGACATAATCATAATCTCCTGCTTCCGGTAATTCCTGTCAATATTGATCTGGACGCATCTTTCAATAGCGTGTATCTCCGTCTGGAAAATAATCGGGTATTTGCCCAAGCTTTCGAAGTACGTGGTTCTAGGCCGATATGTTCCTATTCCAGTTCCCTCTGCCGTGATTGAGCCATCAGTGTACCATTTCACGGCATTTCTATTCAACTTTTGATTTCACACGCTCTTGTTACTAACTTCTTTGATGTCATTCCGAGGCATATCCCAGGTTTGATCACCGTCAGGAGATTGAGGCTTATGCTTAATCATGCCTTCCTTGATCATTCTGAGTGTGGTTCTTTTTGCCACGCTCTCCACCACAATGTGGAGAGGGTTAAGATACAGTACTACCTCGATAGTTGCTGCTGAGCAGGTTCTCATAGCTCTAATTATGCATACGCAATCTAATCTTTGCACAAGGTTAATTTGCGGTGGCCAGATTAGTTTTTTTTTTGAAATGTTAATAGTTATTATGTAAACAAATATGGTGTGATTATTAGTTAATCCTTTTCTAATATTTTTTTTCCTGGATTTTAATGACTATCCGCTGGATCATTGATACAGAGGATTAGAGAGCTCAATCTTCGGAAATGAGATTCAAAATTTGCTCGTTTTGCCTGAGATGGCTTTTTATCGCCTGTGCCGAATCGGTAAGGGCTCTTGACAACCTTATCAAACTTTGGAAAGGAGCGAGAATTAATTAATACTACATAGAGGATAGTTTAGGCTTTGAACTTCGCTAATGATGATGCGTTGTTGGAGGTTTCGCACTAGAATTTCGAATCGTGATATGAGGGTCAAGCTCTAAAATTCCCACTAATAAAGGGTAAACCACTCTCGGTAGTCCAGGCTAAAGAATCCACCAGATGTATGTATGTATATATGTGCGGTCTAAAAGTCCATTGTGTGGCCTATTCTTGCTGCTTTACAATTAGCGACATTTGTATGTATTTTTGTTTACTTAATACATTTATTCAATATAATCATATTACGAATTCGTGTTCAAATTACACCATATTTGTAGATATTATATTGGTAAATTGGCGCAAAGATCTTTGAATAATGAGTTTCATTCATCTTATAATCCATATAGTATTATATGTATATAATATCTGAGGTGCACCTGGTATCGTTCATTTTATACCTACGTAAAACACAACGCATTGCATTGCTAAATATAGACCGTATTTTTATTTTTAAAGTGAAGTTAACGTCCCCTATGGGCATATTTCATCAAAACTTATTTCGTACGGGGCGGGAATCAGGCATAGAAAAATAGGATGTGGAAGTGCGTTCTAATCTTCGTAGCAACAATACTTTTCAGTTAACTCTCCTGGGGCGTTCCTTTCAGGCATTATAAAAAATGTACCACGTCAGATAATACATCCGGGGATGCACAATAGCAACTCGTAGTAAACACAGTAATATACTAGCTATATTACCTCGCTCACACATAAACCATTTGGTTTGCTCGGGCGTAAGAATGCTGAATAGATTATTTTTTGGATACTTTCTGTAGTTCCAAAAATACTTTTTCGTTGTCAGTGTTGCTCTTTATTCATCATTTTGACGCAAAAATGATAAATTGATTAAGAGAAACAAGAAAAAAATGAATTTTGTTATTAAAATCGAAAAATAAGAGACCGAAGTAATATTTTAAGTACTTTAACTTATTATATTTTAACTTTATAATAATAACATACGCATAACGCGTCCGCTTATTGGGCCAGGTGTAGAGGTGGAGGCTGACTCGGATGTCTATAAATAATAATAACAGTAATATTTTTAGATTATGTCGAAGAATGTGATTGGAGGCATTTATATCAACTGAATATCAATCAATACGGTAATGTTTAGAACTTTAGCGATGCTATAAGAAAAACTACGTTTGAACACTTATGCTTGTGCTTTGGTGCTTATCGTGAGCAAATGTATGTACCTAACATTTAAGACGTGTTGTTGGTGAAGAAATTTTATTTTATAAAATAAGTATATATAAGTATCATAAGCTTCATGTGTTAGTCTTATGCAGCTGTTTTGCACCCTTTGTATCCTAATATAATCTCATTTAGTTATGCAGCAATTGTAAACCACATCGGCATAATTGAAGTGCGAACGGCATTGCATAGCATAGTTCTAGTTGAAGTATCAAGCAGGTGCCTATTAATACAAATTGATTTAAGTGCAGTAGCCACCTTTCCAACCAGTTGTGACGTGTTTTTTTCCGGAATCGGAGTAATGAATCTAGGTGTTAGCCCAAACTCTTAATGCAGTCGATACAGTTCTAGTGTTTTTCAAAGAAATATCCAAAGCTGAATGAACATTATTACGCATACGCTTTGGTCCAAGCTCCTCAGCTATAAACTGAGTTTTTATTGGGTTCAGAAACAATTTATGTTCCCCACAATATTTGGACACGTTTTCCAAATACTTGTTTATCCACTTTTGAAGGTGGTAAGGTGTCCATGGGTTTTTTGTGGAGCCCAGCAGCAGGCTAAGCGCAATTTAATCTTTTTATGCACCTGCTGCTAGTGCTTCATCCCGCCCCACTGGAAGTACCACTGAACAATGAGGTCTAGACTATCTGTACCAGGAAAATGAAGCCGATCGGAGAGTGCACATACATTCTCACAAACGACTGTTATAGTATGCCCCGAAAGGGGTGGGGATCCGAACTTAACTGAACGGAGCGAGAGAGACAACGATAAGGAAAACCTAAGTCCTAAGGCAGCAGACTATACCGATGGGATGCGTGACTGGATAGAAGACCACTAGTCCAATCCCCCCAATCCAGAGGTGTTAGACAAGTATCACAAACAGAGTCTTACACATGTGTAGAGGGCACCGCAAGCGTGGACCATCCTCTCCCTCCTACTTGTGGGAATCATATGGACCATAGTATCAATAAACCAACTCGGAGGGATCAGGAGAGGATATCGGAAACCTCTTTACTGGAACTCTGGAAAGTGGCGCAACTGTTTTGGAGGTGAATACTACACAAGACGGTAATAGCACTGAAAATGCTGTTGCAGGGGTACAACATCACAGACTGCAGCAACGGAGAAAGTCGATGATGCAATATACATGGTTTTCTCCAGTGACGAGGCCTCGTTCGGGGCAAGTACCAGCGCCAGACATTTCTCAAGCTCGGGAGGATTAATTTCAAAGTCCTGAAAGATTTCAATCGCTAAATTAAGGGTGAAGGATGTGTCGAGGGATTTAACTATCGGATTGGCATATCTTCTTTTTGATAACCCTGATCTACCACGAACTAGGGAAGTGAAGGATTTGGTGATGGGCAGACAGAGTTAGTGGATCGCAGCTTAACAACAACCAAGAGACGAGTCCTTACTACAAATTATTATGGCAAAAACCTACTTTCATGAACTCTAGGAGAAAAGAGGTAATAAATATAGCGTTAGCAACTACTTATGTAAGAAGCAACATCCATATTGGCATGTGTCTAATTAAGAGAAGTTGCTCAGATCATAAGTACATCAATTTTAACCCTCCGTCAGGCGCGCTCTGTCAACTTCTTCGATATCGATAATATCTTTTCCTACAGCAAAAATAATAGTAAGTGAAAAAAGCCAGTACATAGCTTGAATTTATTTACTTACATAACCGGTACAAAATACCGCAATTTTGTTAGTCCTCTATGCAAGTAATTCCTTATACCAATTAAAAAATATATATATTTTTTGCAATATACCCTGCCTCTGTTGGTTAAAATAACACTTCAAAAGAAAAATATTCATCAGTGTATACATACTATTGAAATTTATAAAATAATGTGAATGCTGCACAAAGTGCCGCTGCGCGCTCGCCGGAGGGTTAATGTAGGGGATTATGAAATTATAATTGAAACATATCATGATCCCCGAAGAACTGACTTGCAGTTGGTTTCAAGTAATTTTCTGCAGAAATCCTTTCAGCGTACAGTGTGCCGTTAGGAGATTATCTACGCTGCGAAGAAGCGTTCCTTCTGAGTTGCAGTAGTTCTGCGCAGGGAGTCGAAACCGTTTTAAAAAGTTGGCCATTACTTTCGATGTAACCGGAAGTGCGACATAGATGAAGTTATTTTTTCTAAATAGATCATAGCTAACTCTAAGTTTCAAAATCGAGATATCATTGCAAAGTCAAGAACTTTTAATGGACGGGTTCCGTGAATCACCCTGTATAATGTGATAATTTAAAAATTCAAATTCAAAGTATCAATACTTTATCCTCAAATATTTATATGTATTTATCGACACCCGCTATCGATACTTTTTTAGCTATATCGGGTATCGATACCTTTCTTTCGATACTGTGTCGCTGTGAGCAATTGATAGCTCTCATTGGGATTCTATATCGTGCACATAAATGTGCTGCTCATAAAGGTAACGAAATTCGGAAGGGGCTGAACTTAAATGGAAATGTATTAGGGATGTTTAGTGCTTCGCTACGCTAAAAACCTTTAATAGCTCGACGTCGTATTCGTTTTCTCAACAGGGGACTTACCTCTGACAACTAGTCTAACTGGAAGACTCGAGAGGGCGTCTTGCGTGTGAAAATCGCTGGCCGTAACTTGGCATTCCCAAGTACCGTCATCGAAGTCTATTTGAGCCGACCTAATCCAAATGGAGCAATCCCCATTTTCTTGGAATCCGGACCATTCGTATTTATGCATATACATCCCCACGGGCTAGAAAAAAATATGAAAATATTGTTGGATAAATATAATATATATAGGTTATATGTATATAAAATTTCAATGTATGTTTTACGTATTTATATCTGTACATGTATTACATAAATTAAGTATTAAGTATATTTTTTATTACAGTACTATTCATTTTAGATTGATTTCTAAAAATAAATTATACACAAAAGCTAAATAATCAGTTTTAGATCATATTATTTTTTTTTACTATTATTCAGTCCTCGCGTGCTATAACCATGTGTTTCGTTCATTTCTACTATGCTGGGAAGTTCTAGGCGCGGAAAGACAATGAAAAGTGCATAGAGCATCCAAATATGCATTTGCGTATACTTGCACTGTAAATTTTCGCAGACTAATGTGTGAACATTAACTATCCGAAAATAGTATCTGTATTCGAGATACTAGAAATAAAAGATAAACCCATGCAAAACCAGATGCATGTCGAGATGGAGAAGGAGCCTAATAAATATCCTCTTTGCAACTATAGTTCTTAACAGACTTTACTAAAAGTTGTAACATATATTTACAGTTTAACAAAACTGTTGGTAGTTCGTCATATTAGGCTATAATATAAATTGTTATTATTTTTATTTTAATATGTAGGTATTCCTTTTATTTATTATAGATATCATTTTTTTTTTATTATTTATAGCTCCAACAATATTATAAGCGGATATACTGTATTTTGACCATCCCATTGTCATCTCTTTATACTTTATTTATCACTAGTACATACTACTAACTACCAGATGGCAAAATTGATAAGATTTCTTAGCCGGTTATTCGTTGAACGTCTCTACCATTTAATTGTTTACGAACAGACAACCCCTTTTTATTTTAGTATGCCCAGAGATACTGTAGCGTAGTTGTTGCCTGTGACTGCACTAATGCTCGATTTCAAATGCACCTACTTGTTCCAATTCAAACTGTATATTTAAAATTTAATCAACAGTAGTATGTATTAATGCAGTTATAAAAAATGATGAAATAAAGAAGCGTTTGACTATAAAAGATGGAAATTAACGCTCATAAGGAAGAGATTAAATTTCATTATGATCCCATGCGCATCTACTTTTTAAACTAGTTATGGCACTCCTGAATCTAGGCCTAATTCAATATATGTATTTATAAATACTGCAAAAGCATTGATAAACAAAAATGTGCCTGCCTGAGTCATCATAACAATATACAAACCCAATTTATGTAAAGTAAGATTTCCTATACTCATTAGATAGTCTTTATAAAGTAGTTATTCATTACAACCCCTGGATACTTGAACATTTCTATTCTATTCTACTTTACTCAAAGTATTAAGAAGTAGTGGACATTTTGTAGGGTTACTGCGTATTAAATTTCCATATATGTATTGTTGGTGTAATTATGATTTTATAGGCATATCTCTCAATATATTTTTTATTATAGCACATAAAAACTAAAATAATATTACAACAACTTACCAACTGTTATACAAAATATTTTAATTGTTATTTTAAGTCACTGCTGAAGTCTTGTTTCATATAACACCCAGGCTCCTATTCACATCAATATTGAACCTATTTATTTGGGTTTGATCGTCTATTGAAGACCAATTTCATTCCTTTACGATTTCGCGTTCTATTTGTTCTAAATAGTTTAGAATAGATATTTACGATATGAAATCCATGATGTAATGTATTAATGTATTTAAATAAACCACCACCAAATGGTAAGTGAGGGGCGAAGTGAGTTAATAAACAAGATGGAATCAGATAAACGCAATCTGATCGCTTGGAAAAGTTCCCGATCAGTTCTGATTTATCTAAAACGTATTAACATATTTATGTTTGTAGAGCGTCTAGTAACATAACATGCTATCAGGTAGCGAAAGAATCACGCAGAAACATGTAGGGTAAAAAAAGGAGTAGAAGTTCGAAGGCATTGAGAAAAAAAAGGCGAGAAATGGAAGAGTTGAAGCTTAGAAATGAAAAATTGCAAAAGCAATTAAAAGCATTAGAAACTAAAGTAACTCAAATTCACGTATTTGGACTACCTCTTGGATTTAGTATCGGCGTAGTTTGTACTAAATCCAATGCCGTCACCAGAAAGATTTTCATTCGAGACGGATAATTGGAACATGAGGATTACTGCGTATGAAAGATACAAAAATGTAATGAGTTTGGATAAACAACCAGAAAAATCACAAGTGGACAGCTTGGTACTGCACATGGAATTACAACTAAATACGCTTTTGTGTTCGAAAATCACATCATAAAGAAGGTACAAGGTGAAACAGCACAAGAGTTCATCGCTGCAGCTAGCCAATTTCCAAAGACATGTAATTATGAAACAACGACGGAGGAATTAGTTCTGGATAGGATAGTAGTTGGTACCCGAGATCACATTTTATGGGAGAAGTTGCAGAAGAACATGAGAAACAGCCAGAATTTAAAAAAAAAACGTAAACAGATATAAAGAAACCGATGAAACAATACCCACCGAAAAGAGACGCAGTTCAAAATAAAACAAAGCATATTAGCACATGTGGAAGATGTGGAAACAAAAAGCATGATATAAGCAGTTGTTCGGCAGTCAAAGCGACATGCAACAACTGCAAAAAGAAGGGATATTAAGCGAAATATTGCAAGGCTAAAGTTGTTCGCAATCCTAACGAAAAAGAGTCATCTTCCAAATACCTTTCAAGATCGATATAGATGCTGACAAAGCCTTTTGAGCGATTTTAATACAAACGTCTACCGTTTGGAATCACGAATGCACCAGAAGTTTACCAAAAGGCAATGCAGAAGTTGCATCAAGGTCAAAACGGAGTTTTAATCCATATAGACGGCATTATAATATTCGGAAGTGATCAAAAAGATGACAACAAATTGGAAAACGTATTTAAAATTCTAGAATTAAATGATTTCACATCAAATCCAAAGAAATGTCAGTTTACTCTAACAGAATTCAAATTTTTGGGTCACATAGTAAGAAAGAATGGAATTAAAATAGATTCCGAAACGGTAAGTGCCATAACAGAGTTTTCTACACCGTGTAATGCTTCAGAGATACGACAATTTTTGAGATTGGTTAATCACGTAGCCAAATTTGTGCCAAACCTAGCCGAGGAAACTTATGCATTACGCGAATTACTTAAGAAAAATAATATGTTCCGGTGGAATCAAGAACAAGAAACATGTTTTAATAGACTAAAGCAAAAACTCCAGTTGCCATTATATGATCCAAACAAGGAGACAAAAGTTTTGGCAGATGTATTATCTTATATAATACGGGGTGTGCTAGAACAGACCCAAGAATTGGGCGAGTGGAAGCCAGTTATGTATTGTTCAAAGTCATTAAGTTCTACAGAACAGTCATATGCTTAAATCGAGATGGTCCAATGTGTGGACATGTAAAAGATTATCACAATTTCTCATTGGTAAAGATTTTACAATACAAACCAATCATATGCCACTTTCAGAGATTCTAAAAAATAAACCCATAAATGAACGGATAGACTGAAAAGTTTGCGAATGAGACTAGCAAGATTTTCTTTTGAAATAGAGCTTGTTTCGGAAAGTTATTGCATGTCTGTTACATTGTCGAGACCACCTTTGCAAAGAGGTTTACAGAGACGTCATTAATGAAAGTAGATGTTGTGTATATATTAATAGTATTGTTGACGAAATAAAGAAGAATATAAAACCAAGATAGTCTAATAGAAGCACAAAATCTAAAATGTTTAGAAAATTAAAGGATTATGTGAACAGTAGATGACCTATAAAACCTAAATGTTTACATGATATATTACTGCATTTTAAATATCGAAATGACATAAATTTACATGAAAATTTACTCTGTTATAAAGATAGAATTATTATACCGAAAGAACTACATATTAACATGTTAAAGAAAATACATATAGGTCATCAAGGAGTAAGTAGATATAAAGCCAGGTGCAAAGGGACGATATGGTTGCCAGGAATAAATCAGCAAATACAGGAGATGCTTAGGTAATTGTAAGGAAGGTCTTATTAATAGAAGCGAAGTTTGTAAACTACTAATTTACCAGATTTACCGTGGTATGAGATAGCAGCAGACGTATTCAAATTTAAGAATAAAACATTTCTAACAGCAGTTGATTATTATAGCAAATATCCTAAAGTGAGTCATTTGTCAAAAATAAAAGCTATCATGTCATCGAAAAATTAAGGAACATATTTGTAAGATTTAGCATACCTAAATATTTAAGCAGCACAATTTTCTAATGTGGAATTTACAAAAAAAGTATAACATTGTGCATGTAAAATCAAGTTCAAAATACCCTCAAAGCAACAGGATGATCAAAAGGACTATACAAACCTTAAACATATTCAAGAAATGTGACGATATTTACTTAGGACTTTTAGCATATCGAAACACTAAGCTACCTTGTGAATATTCGAATACCGACACAAATATTGTTTAGCGAAATATTAAGAGAATTATTACCAACAACTGATAATAACCTTAGACTACAACCATTTGATTAAGGCAAGATTAGCAGAAGAATGAAGGAGAAATAAGTAAAGCAAATTACATCAAAAGATATAAGGTACAACAACTACCGGAGTTACAAATGTAAATGTTGGTGTAGCTAAAAGATATGAAGAGAACTGGATACTGTGAAAAATCCAAGGAACAGCGTTCATACTGGGCCAAAACGGACGAAAAAACTATCAGAAGAAATAGAAATTTTTTAACACCGTTACCCGAGCATGACGATTAAGAAAATACATTGAAGGATAACCCAACGATGAATAAAACTACCAAACCAAAAAGAAACCTTGTGAATCCGCACAAACTAAAATATTTTCTTGTATATTAATCTATATAATAAATAAGTTTTGTTTATCATCTTTTTTATTATTGTTCAAGTGTATACTTTGAATATTTTTCTTCTATAAAAAAAAGAAAGAACGATATAATGTATTAATGTATTTACATAAACCGCCACCGAGTGGTGGGTGGAGAGGAGAGTGAGTTAATAAACAAGATGGAATCGGATTGCGTTTGCTTGTGAAAGTTGCAGACCAATTCTGAATGATCTAAAACGTATTAACGTACAAAAGAGCGTCTAGTAACACGACACAAAATACTGTGATAAACTAACATAAATAAAACAAAAAAAGAGCGACTTCAGAAAGAATCATTTTTTCCCAGGTTTTCTTTTTCTACAATATCTTCAGAATCAACTGTTGATTTTCTTGATTTAATTGCAATTTTATATTTATCTCCTCAGAAACGTTTCCCATATAAATTGGTACCAAATGAATGTCAGTTTGTTCAATCTAAATTACGTCCGATGAGATAAAAGCTGATTATCAAGATTAATGTGAAGGCGGTTTCCAAAACGCTTAACTCGATATCGTTGCATTTGTTACATTAATTAACTAGAAAGGCTATTTGCATCTTTAAGTAATTTTTTATTTCAACCGGTAGTGCAAACTTAAAAATTACTTGAAACTGTTTTGCTTTCTAAGGAACAGTACGGCTTTGGAGTTACAGCAAAATTCGGGTTATTCTTAGGTGTTATAGCAGTAAACTTTTACTTCTCTAGTTGTTCTTAAAATGAGAGAAATGATACTTGTATGGTATCAAGGAGGAGTTTGGGTTTTTCTGTGAATAAAAGGCAATGGAAGCTAGCAATTTGTAGACAAGTTTGAGAAGTTGTCTGTATCTAATGGTACGCCATGAAATCAAAACTTCAAATTTGGTGTAACCTTTCTTTGTTTTGACCTTTTGTGTAAACATAAAATTACCTAATTATATATTTAGTTGCATATTCAACGGCTCACATTAATTTCACAATTGAATATATGTTTGTATCTAATAAGAGAAAGCTATTACCTAATGTAATTTTTGCTCTAAATAATTTGTCAATTAATAGGTCACAATATAATAATAATAATAATAATAATTCATGCCTTGGCATCCCCAACAGCTTTCGCCATTTACAGGGGCAACGGCGGCCATGAGTTACGCTTGCATCCGTGGAGCGACTTATGATATCCGTCTCTCAACATTCGCCAAGGAGTGAGGAAAACCACGAAAACCTCACTCTGAGAGGAGTCCGTCGGGTTTGAACCGAGGACCCCGCGACTGATAGCCAAGCGTGCAAGCCACTAGATCATCAGCCGGGCTTGGTATTGATGTGAATAAAAAAAATATAATCGGGACAAAATTTTTAATTAGTGAAGTATAATATAATAATATACATTGTAACGCTACAAGGTAGCTACAGGCCGGTATAAAAAAAAAAAATTAAATATAATGCTGTAATTAAATTATTTTATATCAAATTTTAAACATCTTTCAAATGCCAGATGACATGTCGGGTGAGAATTTCCGATTGCAATGGTATAGAGGCCGTTCTGGCATTAAAAAAATTATGAATAGATAGTTACCCCCCTTATAATTCTTCAGTAAGACCCCAGATGCTATAGGAGCGTGTTGCTTGCATGTCCTCTATTCCGATATTGGTATTTACAGTGGTTGGTTTAGGTGATATAGTGCACATGAGGCTTTGGTACATCAATTATGATCAATTTTGTACAATAAAGAAACATTTAAGTGAAAACAATGGTGGTTTTATTTGATAAAAAGTTCGAAATGTGAAACCGTGTAAAAACAACATAAATAAGGATATAAGTATCTCAGGTAAGTTAAGTGGGTTCGATTATTGGATAACAATTACGTTTTTGTTAGTAATTTCACTATTTGCAATATAAATTCATCATAGAAAAATAAATACGACTAAAATTAACTTTCAAAGTTACTGCATTTTTATCTGTATAATTCTATGCTTAAAAGACGGGTAAAACAGAATGCCCAACATTTGATGGTAAAATTACTGGGTATTCGGTTCATGCCGTGATATATATTGACTAGTAACTTTAGTAGTACCGCTTTATAAAAGTTTTTCCACCAGTGGTCGCAATCTATTCAACGGTTATACAAAATTCCTAACCAAACAAAATTTGCCGAACCTATTAAGATGAAATTTCTTATAGTATTTTAAAATTTAGATTAAAATTAAAGTATAGGTTGTTTTTAGGTTCTAATCGATGCAGAATACCTTTGGAGGGATCAATTCAGCAGGCATCAGTGTAGAAGGTATAATCAGGTTAGGCATCGAATGGGGCTCTCGTCCTTCTAATCACGGAGAATGGCTCAGAACAGGAACATATCTCAGGAACATCGTCGTTGGAGAAAATTATCCAATAATTATAGATAAATTTGGATAAATTTAATGCGATAAACTTTGTTTAACAATTAACCATCATTTATAGATTGGAATTTGGAATAAACAAGATTTCATCAAAATAGCCGTTAAATTTTGCAAAAATTAATCGAGACACGTCCGTCTCTCACGGAGGTTGGTCAGTGAATCCTTTTGAATTGGAATTCTCTAACAGACTTTGCTAGCGATCGTCTTTCGTTCTTTGAAAAATCCGTTACTTTCGCTGAAGTGAGAGGAAGATAAGATTTAATACTTAAAAATGCCCATGTGACCAAATGGAATTAGAAATGTTTACACTAAATTAAAATAAATAATTATTGCAAAATTATAGAATCACCTTACATTAATTATAAAATAAAGCTAGGTGTCTCTGCATCATCGGAAAATTACATATAACAATTTTCATTTTCAGTACTTATTATGTTAAATTAACAATCTTAAAATTAATTACTGTACAAAGAGTTTGCAACCTTGCATACGCGTCAATTTTTGACCAATCCGAATTCCTGTCTTTTAGGTTGACATACCATTGCACTTGGATTGAAAATACATATAAAACCATTATTGGACTAAATTTAAGTAAAACAAGTACACTGTAACAAAAAAGCTACCTCCAAAGACTAAGGGCTTCTGAAGAGAAATTAGAAACATTGAAGAGACACCACATACGCAGCGATTTAGTAATAACAGAAATTAAGATACAAACGACGAGAACACACTGAAAAAGGGGCTTGAGAACATGATTGATACCCACCAAGCAAAGGTAAAGGTACAAAATGTCTATAAAATTGGTGAAAAAGTATGTGTAGTTGAAACGGCAGAATGGTCCGAGAACTGGTTACATGCATTGATGAATCAAAAAACTGAAAATAGATAAACACGGACCGATGACGACCCCGCAAACGAAACGGATAACGATTACAGAAGTAAATAAAGAAAAACAACTATCAAATAAAACAAATTTACAAAGGAGGTACAATAAAGAAAATAAAATTGAGAGAGTAGGCGCAGTAAAATCTGAACCTGGTATACATAAACAGACAATAATAAGACAAGGAACAAAAATACAGAAACGAAATAGAAAGAATGAAGAAATTAGAATTGGTACGTGGAATGTAAGAACTATGTTAGAATGGAAAGAAAGGAAGAAATCTGGAATCGAAATATAAAATCATTCTATAAAAATAGCAGCGAGCAAAACAAGACAAGCTTATAAAATATTGTCAATACTAATACAAAGACGATTAGCAATCAAAACAAAGGTACTAATAGGGCAATATTAATGTGGTTTTACAAAAGGTCGATCAACAACAGACGCACTACATACGCTCAAACAAATAGAGGAATACAAAATAGGAATAAAAATGTTATTTGTCGACTTTCAACAAGCTCTCGACTCCCTCAGAAGAAACAAACTTATGGAAGCTTTAGAGAAAATGGGAATCAAACATAAATTAAGGAGATTAATGCAAATAACAGTGTCAAATACAAGAGTAAGTGGAATATGTATTAAGAAAGATGGATAAAGGTACCATAAGAACAAAGGGAGCACAAATAATAGCGTATGCAGATGATATCGTAATTGTATCAAAAAACCGACAGTTGTTCAAAAAAAAAAAACTGGATGAATTGGTGAGAGAACGGAACAAAATGGTACTAAAGATAAACCAAGAGAAAACAAAATTAATGACACTAGACATGAATCGAGAAAGTAAAAATAATTCAGCTAAAATAAGAAACACATTTGAAAAGGTGAACAGATTTAAGTATTTAGGAGTGACAATAACAAATAACGGGAACAGGAACGCAGAAATAAAAGAAAGAATAACCAATATAAACAAGGCCTATCAAGCAAAGGAGCAAGAAAACCTTTAAAAAGTAAAATATTGGGTAAGAAAACAAATATGGGAATTTATAAGGCTATAATACAACCTATAGTACTATACCCTGCAGAGATAATAACAATAACCAAGAAACATAAAGAAGAGCTTAGGATACAAGAAAGAAAAATACTAAAAAAATGGACAACGGTGAGTACAGACGAAGAACCAATTATGAATTAACAAAAGAGCTAACGGGAGGTGACGGTTAAAAAAATTAAGAGGCATGGAATAAAATGGTTGGGACACGTGTGGAGGGCCGGAAGGGGGAGAAGAGAAAGAGGTAGGCCTAGATCTACATGGCTACAGGGACAGATGGAGGGATGTGTGTGAGAGGATATAGAAGAAGATGGGGATTGATTTAGCCGTATTTTGAAGACCTAAAAAGCTCTAGGAGCGACGATACTCCGTTGGGGTGCTTAGCCATTATATATAAGCACACTGTAAAAGAAAAATAAAAAATGTTCTTTCGAACTGAACTTAGATCCAACTTTGATTTGTCAGCATCTGTTGTAAAAATATACTATTCAAATTCTAATATTTAATTTCGATGTGTAGGTATTTCACTAGTGATCATCTTTACCTCCTGAAGGAAACATTCTGTAGGAAAGTTCCCTTGAAGGACTTGCCAAATACAAAGGTTTTCTACATCACCTGGACATCGTCTACTGCTACATTCTCTATCCTTTTTTTTGTTATATGCTTATTATTTTTAAAACACATAAAAGTAAAACTGATAACGATATGATTCAATAATATTAATTTATTCAACCACTACAATATATATACATTTAACCATAAGCGTGTGCTTACATGTTATTATTTATCATTATATAGTTATGTAGTATTAGACACGTAAGTATCCGATCACTCCGCACTACAAAAAGTTTGATTAGTTCCGGGACAATTGCTTCGGGAACACGTGGGTCACCATTATCAACCGTATACCGAATGAATTTTGTAAAAATAAGAAGGACCTATTACCTAAACATGCACCGCTAAAAAAGGAGCACAAAGTGCCTTTCCTACTCTTACTTGACCCTTCGAAATACCAAGAATTAGCGACGACAGTGGATCTTTTCTTTCCTACCCTCATAAATCAATCAAACGGGAGCATTGCAGGGGTGCTGCTTCCTTATTCAATAAGTTATTTGAATGTTTTTTCATATATATGGTTTCATATGCGTCTAACTCTTTTGGTGATTGTACATTTTTCACTAATTCAAGCTTTTCAATGATGATTCTAGTCTACCAAATCGATAACATGCAATGTATTCTTTAAACCTGGTTGCGATCGCGCGCTTTGTTTGTCCAATATAAATCTTATCACACTCGCTACAACCGATTTTGTAAATGCCAGATCTGTCGTTGGGGTGAGATTTATCTTTCGCGTTAGCTAAAAGATTTCTAAGTGTGTTCCGCGAGAAAAAACAAATGTTCAAATCTTGTTCTTTAAAAGTGTTGTCTAAACCCTCTTGAAATACGATGAAAAGGTAATTTAAGAAACTTTTGTTCCGATTGTCTACAGAAGTTAAAGTCGCGGCACTTCTAACGTAATGTTTATATTGGACTTTCTCTACGTTCCGGTCTACATTTAAGAAGAGTAACCGTTATAGATCGCTACCTTTTTTAATGAATTGCAATTCTTTGTTAAATCAGGCCTTATTAAGTGGGAATGTTATAAGTCCATTGATTAGAATATTAATGCCGGCCATTTTATGTTGTCCACAGTCCACAATGATTAAAGTCGGCCATTATGAACCTATTTGTGTTGGTATCTTTTCTATAGACGTGTGTTTCTAATTTATTATTGTTTCTTTTGATATAGTAAGACTATAATACATTTCACTATTCGTCATACAATAAATTAATGAAAATTTCATGATAAATGTGTGAAGTTTTAAATTTAAAACATGCAGAAAATGTTATTGAGGACATAAATCAGTATTGGAAAAAATTACTGTCAAAGTGCATGCAACGAAATGAAGCCGAAAAGCAGAGAATGCAGTAAATCTCAATGCACTCAATTAGCAGTGCAATTTTATTTTATCTGTAGACAGCAAGTGGTGCCGCCGCAGCGGAAGGAGAAGAAACTTTAAGTAACTCTGGTTGGCTTGAGTTATGGAGGCATTAAAGGAAATTTCAATATGTATCTAAAGAAATATTGCCTTTCATGCAGAGTCCCGTTTACGGAGTGTAAAGTATTGAGGGAAATAAATTACGTAAAAGGAATCGGATAACTTAAACTGCCAATAAATAATAGCTTTGAAAAAATTACGTGGTTGAAACTCCTTGGTGAGAATTATTTATAACAGGAAGATCCGGGTTTGCATACCCAGTCGTAAACAGGTTGCCAAGGTCCAAAGTTTAAGTGTTATGTATTCGGCGCGGACACTTTGATGAATGAAAAGGTTCTTATATGTAGGTGTGGTATACAATCCTGTTGACGTATTTGGCGAATGCTGTCGAATAAAAATATTACTCAGCCGAGAAAAATAAAATACAAAGCCCTAACTATCTAATACATATAAAATTCGGTCACTTATTATACTCCTAATACTACAGTAAATAATATAATAGTTAATTTTATATTTTAACATAAAAAATAAGAAAGAACGCTGAATGAATACACCACAGGGTGTGACGGAGCTAAAATTTGAACAAAAATTCTGTAATTTTTCGAATGAAATTTTCTTTGTAAAAAGAAATAACATTTGCTGCCACAACATTCATTTCATAAAAGCACTTTTGTTTCTTTGTCGAAGGCGGGCATAGCGAAACTCTGCAATCTTAGCAGAGGGTTCGAGTGACACTGAGTTGATGAGCATCATTAATCCTGAGCCATCGGAATTAGATTTTGATAAAAGTCTGTAAATGCCACCAAGTCCACAAAATAAGCGCGTTTGCGGAATCTCATCGAATTTGTGAATGGCTACTTGGTATGAAACATCCTTGTACGAGTTGTTTTATCATAACGGAGTATTGTTTTGATAAAGTATAGAGAACTTATTTTGTACTTTTTGTTGACTAAAATACACATTTAGTTTAGGCTTTAGTTTAAACAATAATACGGTTGTGTCTTAGGTTTTGATCATAGTTCCAGGCATTAAAAACACCGAATGTTTACCATTGGCAAAAAGGGAACGATTTCATTGGTAATATTACGAATAAGAATATAAATTGATCTCCAATAGACCGGAACATTAGCCACACGACCAGCAGATGGGTTGACTGCATGTTAAAAAGCAGTGCGGTCCATGCCCAAATGCTAGATAAAAACATCACCATGAGAATCACTAGAGGGTGCCTTCAAGTGGGAGTACTGTTACTACTGCTGTAGAGCCTGGTCGTGGATGATCTCATCAGATCATTAAACGACAAAGAAATGTGGATGCAGGGATTCGCTGATGATATTGTAGCTAAAGGGAAGTTCTCGGGCGTAGTGGCAGGCCTCATGCGTAATGCACTGCGAATGGTGGAGGAATGGTGTCTTTCACGAGGACTCTCAGTTAATCCAGAAAAAAAAAAGTTGGTTGCTTTCACCAACATGACCTAGGCGATATTAGACTGTCTGAACAGTGGCTATAATTAACCAAAGAAGTAAAGTATGTGGATGTTACTCTCGATGCGAAACTGAGCTGGAAAAATCACTTAGTTAAAACAACGACAAGGGCTACGCAACTAAAGCCTAGGATGATTCGTTGGCTATACAGCGCTATGGTAAGACCACCGATAACCTACGGGGCAGTATCCTGGTGGCTGATGCAAGCCACAGCACAGGGACCGCTTCTTTGAAGAGCATTGTGGGCCTCCCCCCGCTGGAGCTTTATGTAAAAACGAAGGCTATGAATCCAACCTTCAGACTGAAAACCAACAACTTGTGGCATCCCAATGTTAGGGTTGGAGGGCACACTGATACTACGGGTACGATGGTAGACAGGCCATTGTTGCAAATGTCGGACAGTATGGCACCCAAAATTATCTTCACTAAAAAGGTGAAAATCTCCATACCCAGCATAGACCAGGCACATAGTGATGTCACTATTCTTAATGACTGGTTCACGGACGGATCCAAATCCAGCCAGGGTACAGGAGCCGGTATTTGTGGACAGTCAAACGATATTCATAAGTCTGGGGAAGCATGCCTCGGTCTTCCAGGCAGAGATATCCACCCTTGCAGCCCGCGCAAAAATGATTGCAAAGGGGGGCTACATGAGGACGAAAATAAGCATAATGACTGATGGCTGCTATCAAGGCAGTTTCGCATACTGTAACTAGGTCAAAACGCCTTAGCGACTGTAAACAATCCCTCAATACACTGGCACGAGACTACAGAGCTCTAAAAGACACTTCATAGGTCCAGAGCCCTTATGTGGGATTACCAAGGACTCTGCTAAAAGGGCGATTTCGACCTGGTTTGATAAAGAAAGTACCAAAAAAAAAAAAAAATGGAGGTTGACTGAAGGTCAACTCCATATTAAAGCGTTAATAGTGGATGGGGATGCTAAATTCTCTGATAACCTACTCAGACGCAGCAAGAAAGAAGCTAAAACCATTACTGCGCTGGTAACTGCACATTGTCTCCTGAAAAAGCATCTATACAGCACATGTCGAGTAAGCGAACCGTAGTGCAGAAGATGTGAACTGCAGGAGGAAACGAGTTTGCATGTAAGCTGCACATGTGAGGAATTGAAAGTACTTAGGCAGCAACATTTCGGGAAGGATCTATTGGAGCCCTCGAGGATTCTCAAGTTTCCACTGGGCAAGATACTGGGTTTTATGGAGAATACCAAGCTGCTCGAGTGAAAGTAAGAGATTTAATAGGAATGGTAGAATGAGCACCTAGCTCAAGTGCCTGGACTATAGGTATCTACCCTAATTTAAAAAAAAAAGAGTATAGCTGTATTTAATCATACGCAGCACGAACGCATTATTGAACACAACGTAAGTAATCGTTATACCCTCGACTTCGTCCCTTTTAAAAGGAACACATATCCAGTTCAATCATATGCATTGGAAGTGTTATTTTCTAAAATAATCACTTTTCAGACATTAAAATAAATAGTTTTGCTTAATGTTCAATTTTATTGCAAATAAGTTTGCTGACACCGGTTAAGGCCCGTAGTATCAAAATAGCAGAGCATCTAACTGTTATTATTTTTACCTTTTTTTTTAAAGAAATACAAAAACTTGTGAGGTTCAATCCAGAGGAATGACGCAAATAGCTTTTTTACTAAGCATTTATTGAAATTCCTTTATGAAACAACTTAGTTTATTATTCAAAAAAAACCAAAGTTATCGTATAACACATAGGTACTATCCCTGCTCAAAAACTGGAATATTTTTTTGTGAAAGAATAAAGTACCATCAAAATGTATGTAAGAGACATCTTGAGTGTCGGCCTTAAGTTGGATTGTAAACAGACTTGTTTACAATCCAACTTGGAAACCCGGAGAAACATCACTTTTAACTTTACCATCTTCGTTTAGGTCTGCTTGAACAATAGCAGCATACATGTATCTAAAAGTTGGCATTCCTCTGGAAAGTAATTCATTCCTCTGGTCAACTCTATTCCAGACGAATGATTACACAGGGATGACGATTTTTAATAAATTTTAATATAGCTGACCGCATGTCTTAGCATCACTTAGCCTTACTCTATTTGGGGTAACTAATAGTATTTCTTAGGTTCTTTCTTAGGTTTTATGTTTGTAATAACATTTATAAATATACCCTAGAGCGATTTCTTCTTAAGAAAACTGTGGGCATATGACATTTATGACAGAAATTCTTAACTTCTGACACGCTTATTTCACTGTTTCGTCTAAAAAGGATATTTTCTGCACTGAAACAGTTTTTAATGTGATCTCTTTTCCGGTACGTAAACTAAATGTAACAATCTAGAGGAATGACAAACTTAGCGGTTACCAAAATCAGTATTTTTTAGTAAAGTTGTTATAATTTATTTCGTAATAATCGTAAGTGAAGTGATGAGTGATGAATATATTCAGTGATTTGGAACCGGGCTGGAACATGCTGATATAAATCTGGGACTCAGGTGTCAGGTGGTTTAATACTGTTTCACGGATCGAGGGCTTCTCTTTATTGAGGTAAGCGGTAAAAGTGACGAGGTTTTCAAACAATTTTAAGTTATTATAAGTTTATTAATTAATTGAATGGGCTGTGAATTCTGACATAACACCCCACTTAGTCTACGTAAGTTCGTTAAGTTAAGTTAATCCGAACCCAGTTTTAGACTGCGATCTGCATCCAGGAGGTTACTCCGACGAGATGATAGGTGTCGAGCCTTTCACGTACCGCACGTTTAAAAACAATAGTCATAAATATAACAATGATGAACTTTATTTATAATTTAGGGAACTGTCGATAGGTACAAATCTAGACTTTAGTTATAGTAAGTTTAATGAGGGATAACAGAAAGTAGAGGAACAAAAAGACGAAACGTTTAAGAAATCTAGAAGAACATATAGAAGCCCACCAAATAGTGTAAACGATGTTCAATGCTGCCCAGTATAAAGCAATTTAAATTTTTTAAAAATACAATTTAAATTATTAAAATTCTATTTTGATCATCCCGCGTCATCTTTTTGGCTCTTTTTAGTACGTCAGTATAAACTCCCTAATGTCAAATGGCACGCTGGGCCAGATTTCTAAACAGATCGTCGGCCAATTTTATTTTATTGGGTAGGTCCCAACAAAAAAAATTATAAATGGGCAGTTGCCCTCTTTATATTTTAGTAAGACCGGGGATGTTATGGGAGACTATTGTCGTCTGTGGTGTGTCCTAACATTCAATGTAAATTGATTACTTAATTCAAGTAAAATACGGTTTTCCAAACTCTTTTAATCAGTGTATCAATACCAGAGGTCGACCTTGTGAGATAATATGAGTTCACTTATGAAATAACAATTACGTTTTAATAGTCATTCCATTTTTTTTTTTCAATATAATTAACCTTATAGCGTATTCCATTGGTTGTATTGGAGCGCACTGAATGCGGCTTTTGTGTTCCACTGCTAGAGTCAAAGCGCACTGGCATAGTGCTTTGTATTCCACTAGCATACTGGCACCGAACAAAACTGCGTATTAAGTGCAAAACAACTAGTACGCACTACTGTTCATGGAGCCAGTTCAATGCCGAAAAATATCAGACAATTTTTGGGGAAACTATATTATTGGGCGACTTATTCGTTGAATGAAACTTCATCATCGTCTAATGAGGATGAAATAAATATATTTATGGATATGATAAATTAGCAAAATAAATTACAATTCCAAGAAACGTTGCGGCTTATAATTTCACAACATATTTTTTTTTCTATTCCTAAATTGATATATCTTTGTTTTTTTCGTAATTGTTTATTTTATAATAATAAACCCCAATTTCTGTTAGTCGCCATTTTCAACAGGAACGTATCTTTAAATGTATATTCCACTGGGAGTGCGACTAGGTATATGATACCCAATGAGTGTTGACGCGCGCGAGAACCAAAAACTGATAACCTCAGTGCGCCCTCGGTGCAACTAGTGGAATACGCTATAGTAATAATAATAATAATAATTCATTCTTTGGCATTCCCCAACAGCTTTCGCCAATTACAGAGGACATCGGTCGGAGCATGAGTTATTATTGCGCCTGCGCCCGTGTAGCGACTTGGCATGTTCGTATCTCAGCATTCGCCAAGGAGTGAGGAAACCACGAAACCGTCACTCTGAGAACAGTCCGTCGGTTCGAACCGAAGACCCCCCGACCAATAGCCAAGCGTGCAAACCACTCGACCATCAGCCGGGCTATAGGAATCATAAAATGGGTTATGTAATTTTTTTCAAACTCTAGGTGTTTCTGATATTAGTATTCTATGCGTATATAACGGATATAACAGGATAAGCAACATTTCATAGTGAAACATTACTGGATATTCAGATTTTTGCCATAAGGATACATACTGAATCATAAAATTCAAGATTTCCAGCTTATTTGAAATTAATACCGGTCATCACAATGGCGAAGGCTACAGTCGCGAGCAAATGTTATAGGCACCTTTGACAAAACTAATGGGTTTCATGTTTCTTGCATTTTTTTTGTGACTGTTATTTCAACGTTTATATAATCGTCTTTGTGGTTACAATAGTCTTTATAGATACCTTTTGTGAATGTATTATTTTTTTTTGTATATTTTCAAGTCTTCGAGAAGTCACTTTCCCCCTCCCATCTAAAAAGTGTTATAGCTGTACTAGAAACACTCTAATATGCAACAAATTAATAAGATCCCTTAAAATACTAAAATATTTAATATATTACCTACAAGTTTTTATTTCCCCATTTCTTAATGTGATATTCGCCCAAAATTTAGGGTGCCTATAACATTTGCTCGCGACTGTATATACAAAATTTCTAACCCAAAATTCGGCTAACAAATCAAAATCAAAATTCCTTTAAGTATTTTAATTTTAGATTAAAACTAAAATAATAATAAGGTCTTGACCCGAACCCGCCTGACACTGATTGCCGTATAAGCAATAATTTAATAATTACAGAGACATTGTACTACAGTTTAAAGTATTGGGAATGGAACTAAATGTGGAGCCGATTCTAAGAAGTGTAAAAAACCATTTATATAAGTCTGACACTTAACTGGAAGGCCAGAGACACGCAAAACAAATACGGCAAATAAAATCACAAGAGTAGAGAACAACATGAAGACCAAGGAAAAAAGGAATACCGTGGTGGCAAATTGCTTGTAGGAGCTAGTTGTGGATTGGAACAGGGGAGACACCCCAGCAAAGGGCATATGTATGTCATATGATTGTATGCAAAAGCGGTTGATTGAACTTAGTAGTTTATTCTATTATTTTATACGCATAAGGGTATATCAGGTAAAGAATTTGCAAACAGGTTAGCGAAGAAAACAACGCTTTGAAAAAATATTCACTGGACCTGAACGGAGTTTGGCGGCAATAAAGGTTGCCAGCCAGATTTATTGGGACAGTGATGAAGGGAAGATACACAGCAAACTATTAGTTACTGATACATTCATTTCAGCACTTAACTACGGATGTGCTGATTTCCAACAACAAGGACTACTTACAATTAGTCTGTTTAACAATTTCCAATTAAAATACAGGGTGTTCTATTTAAAAAATTGAGTTTTCTGCATTTGAAAATATGTAACTTTGAGTTTTGAACAGCCTGTATGTTAGAATGTAATAGTAATGTAATAGTTTCTTAGGGTTATATCTACATTCATAACATAGCAAATTTGAAGTCTTTACTTGCAGTATTAACCGAGATATTAATTTCTCAATGATGCAATGATTATGACTAAAAAAAAAGAAAAACTTAAATAACTCAAAAACGGCAACATGTAGCTATATGGAATAACTGATGGATACTGACGTATTTTTGGTCGTAGAATCCAAAAATGAATAAAAAAATTAGATCATTCTATTTAAAATAACCAAGTTGACATCCATTTCCGGTCAACCGTAAGTGATATTTTGATTAAAGTATTTTATATTTATAGTTCCAATCGACAGATAATGGTGCCAAAATTTCAAATTTAAGTAAATAGTAGAACACAATAAACTTTTAATGAACCACTTACGCGGAATATCCTGTATATAAATGTTTATGGTTAACAGTATTGAAGAAATAACATACACATCTCGGAAACTTTTCTTTTTTTTTCATTAATCAATACTGTGTATGATGGGCATGTCTATTTTCTGTTCCAAGCGATTCAAATAAGACCAGAGGTGGTAAGCGAATCAATAACACTATCAATATTTTACCGTTTTTAGGCAGGTTCAGCAACTTATTATCCATTCAATAGAAACACTCTGAGGTTGGTCCATTGAATGCTTCATTGGGCAACTTCGTGTAAAATGTAATTATAAACGTTAAAGCAAATTTCCGATGCTTACTTTTTTGTCAGATCGGCCGTATTCTAATTTTATTACGTGTACATACGTGTGCCCGAACAAAATTCTCTGAACGGAACAAGCAAGAGACAAGATATCGGTTCCCATTGCTGAGAATGGGATTATTCGGGCACCTGTATCTATATATTACGTTAGTAATATATAGTATATTATATAGTTAGCTATTACGAGAATTTATAAATTCTAAAAAGGAAGAATTAATTATACTTTGGCATATTTTGTTAAATTTGTTGTGTATTTGAATTGTTGCCAATAAACAGTTTACATACATACATGCACATATAGTGATCCACTAAAAATACAAATTGTAATTTTACTGTGGTATCTATATGATTTTAAAAATATGACTGAACACAATTTTTATTTCAGTGTAACTGATTTATTCCATCATATATCTTGGACACATTTTCACGATGAAATATAGGAGTTTCACAAGATGCCTGTCAGGTGCTCTATTTAAAATAAATGTCTTTATTTCTCCCTCTGGATTTTTATACATTATCATTTAGATAAGATGAATACATTTAAATATACAAATGCACAAAAATAGCTAGCTAAGGTAGCAGCTTTTAAAAGAACACGTAAATAGTTATTCTGAACCCATATTGTTTATCATTATAAGTTTCTGTTTATTATCATTATTACAAGAACGTGAACCCACACGAAAAGATAAAAAAATTAGTATATCACGTTGAGCGCCAATTTGTTACCATTTATTTTTGATAAGAAATGTTTTGTTGCATAAAAAAGCCCATCAAAATGAATATAAGTCATTATTATTGTAGTGTGTCTAGTTGCACTATTCTGAATGGTCAAAGAAGGTCATCGTTGTGCAGTAAAAAATCTTATTTTTAAAACTTTATAAAGATCACCTCTAAATTGCACATTTGTTCATTTAAACCACATTGTCTCTTTCGCACCTTCGAGTGTTAGAGAACTAAACCTAAGTTTCTCTGAGTACACCCCTAACGAGTAAGGTTAGAAGTTTTGATATGTAAGTCGCATTTTATATTTTGTTGAGATAAACTTCTACTTCCATCCAGCATCCAGTATCCGTTGGGAAAAGCCGCGTTGGTCAGTAATAGAAACAATCAGTGCTGCCAAGGGAGTATAAACAATTGAAACATTTAGATTTAAATGAGGCTTTGCGTGTTTATAGACTAAACCTATGTAATAGCAATGATCATATCTAGCGGCAACACTATACTTTGTTATTTACTTTAATATCTTAAAAACTATAAAGGATATAAAAATCAGGATAAATATTTAACTATTTTAGAAGTATCAAAGGATAGTCCAAACAATTATAGTAATTCAGCAATAATTCCCACATGTAACGCCTAATACATTACGTTACGTAATTGTTACAGCAATGTTAATCCCCAAACAAAATGTTGAAAAGATAATATATATGCTTACATGAAGAAATAAGGGTAGATTTCCTCAAATGCCATATAGTGCACTTTACTCTTCATTTGTAAAGCGAAAAGCGATATATTCATTTTTACACCATGCATGCATAAACAGATGGAAAAAAACTCGTCTAAAAGTGTTAAAAAAATCCAAAAAACAATTTTTCCCATATTCTAAAATTTTCGGGAGGCTGTGTCGTAGACATTGTCTTCTTAACAATTATCTTAGGTTTCCAATGTGTATTAGGTGTTAAATTTTCAATTGTAGTCGGACAATGTCCAATCCGGGAATCTAGTAATAATACCCCTTCAGAATCAATATTTGGTCCTCCTATTCAGGAGGATATTTTGCATGCAGCCAAAAAACTTTCTGCTAATAACTAATTCGTTAATTATTTCATATTGTAAAAAGCTTGCAATCTTTGCATATGCCTTTCAAGATCTGATATCGACATAATATACGTCGATTTGTCGCACGAACCTACATTAGGCTCGCTAGTTCAAATGGCGGAGCGCGAGGTAGAGCGTTCGTCCCGTAAACGAGAGTGTGTAGGTTCGAATCCTGGGCGAGGAATTTTTTTACAGTTATTAGCAGAAATAGATTAATTCGTTAATTATTTCATACTGTAAAAAGTTTGCAATCTTTGTATTGTGTGATATGTTTCCCCTACAGATCGATAATATCTGAAATTTAATTTTCATTTATTTGTTTACTAAAATATAACATGGAATATTTTGTCAGAATTTTTAAATAATAATGTTTGTTTTTATTTTAGGAGACAAACTATAATACTAATTTAATTCATTATAATATCATCCAGATTCACCTTCTTTATCCTGTTTAAGTAAGAGATAATCAATATTCCTCAATAGATTTCTGAATGGTTGGGTATTCTCAGAAACCCTACCTTTGTATCAGTCTCATCTACCTATAAACAACGAAGTAATATGGTATTTATATGTATACAAATGCTCATTTCAATATATGTAGATGTAGATATTACCGAGTTCAAATTAATAAAATTAAAATAATACGAATAAAAGCAGTATTTTCAACCGATAGAAGTGTTATTTATTAATAAACTTGTGGTCCGCTTTTAACATTTAAAACCTTAAGGATAACTGTAATTTTAGGTACTATATTTCTACACGTCCTAATTTAAATTTCATTAATTGAGATAATTCTTTTGAGGTTGTTCAAATTATCTTCACAAGATAGCAGTTTATCAGATCAGGATTCGATAACAAATGTGCCAAGTCGAATATCATACTTGCGTCCAATGGTAGCTTTTGTAGAGAAATTAGCCGTAGGCACTGTTCAATGGCAAGTACAGGTAATTGTGTCTTTAGACGCTAAAGTGGAAGTTATAGACCCTGGAAAAGCTAATTTTCCAAAACAACGAATAGAATTGTCTCACACAATTATCAACGAAAAAAACAATAAATAAATAATATTTTTAAATTCAATAGTTATCGTCACCAAACCACGGTTGTGACAACCCCTGATCGTCTTTTATACGAAAGAATATTTTAACTTATAGGGATTAAATTGAAAGAAATATTATTACCAACAAAAACAATAAGTATGCAGGAGTTGCCCCACAGAGAGGAATTTTGTCTCTGCTGCTGTAGAATTTAAATTTATGCCTACAAAAGCTTGAATAGAGAATTGAAAATAATGTTGTACGCAAGTATTTCGGCATATGCTTGCAAAAGCATGATTGCATGGCTCCAAAAAGTATTTATTTATAAATAAGTATAATAAAGAGAAAAACAAATAAAATGTTAGTAAAATATACAAGTAGTGTTTTTAAATGTTTAACAAATACACATATAATAATATGTAATACATATAATAATATGTATAGATATTTGGATTTATCTCCATTTATCCGGCAGTCCATTCGAAAAGTGAGTGAATATTTATATAGGTTAAAAAAAAATTAGATCAAATTTATGTTGAAATTAGAAATGAAAATTAAAAATAACAAATCAAATTTGAAAATAAATGATTGAATAAGTATCGGTATCAATTGTAAAGAGAATTGCAAATTCTCATTTCTAATTTCAATATTTTGGAGTTCACATTATTTTTTTAACTTTTAATTCTTAGCCTTCTAACTGCATATTTTCACCAATACCTATATATACTATCTTTTTCAAATTAAATGCGAATCTAAGCCCAATAAATTCTTGATTATATATGCAAGTGAAAATGGAGTACATTTAAATGTTATTTAAAAATGATTGGGGAACAATTCTGAATAACGTATCGCTAGGTATATGGATTATTTTGTAGTTTCGGTTGCATAAGCAATCGAAGATTTGTAGAGCTCAGATTCACATTTAATTTGAGAAAGATGTTACACTCTAAGAAGTAATTATGAATGTATACCTTCTTTTAGGTGAAAATATGTCAGCCGTGATGTAATTGTTTTATGTAATTACATCACACGCGAGATATTTTCACTTAATTTTGTATTATAATTGATGTAAATTTTATCACTACTCATTACAGTGTATATCCCATTTAACAGCCTATGAACTTAATCTCCTAAAAACCGCACGACGTAACTCTTAAGGACGTTCATTTCGTTCGATTAGTATGATCGTATGTAGATAGTACACACCTAACAATAAAAAAAAAAAAACAATAAGCCCTGTGATGAACGGTAGGTGAATAAATTTTAAGTTTAACGATTGTAGTTATTTAACGGATATCCTTACACAAATCAATTAAATAGAAGTTAAATCGACCACTGTGAGATATACTGATAACTAACAGGAAATACCAATAAACTTCAGTCTCACAAATTCTTTAATCTTCAAAACACAATGTACGTTATATATAGGAACATTTGGAAACAGAGATGTTACATCAAAAGATATTAATTTATCTGCAGAGGAAATTTGAAAATTGTAGAGTTTATCTATAAGTCCTTTTGTGTTTTTTATGGAAAAAATCTATTTCCAATTTAAATCGGTTAAACTCTTGTACTAACCATTTAGAAATTGCGTAAGCGGAAGAGTCAAAAAATACAATCTTAGTCCGGTTTTTCAAAATTCTAATACTTTAAAAAATAAATTAAAATTTAATATTGAAATTATTGATTGATTTTAAAAAATGTTCTGGGATTTATAATATCAAATGCGATGTTTGCAATAAAGTATATATAGGTCAAACAAAGAGGAATGCGGAGATTAGATTTAAAGAGCATTTATATCATATTAAGAATCACAATGCGATAAATCCGCTTTTGGCGTATCATTTTGTTAATACAGGACATACTTTTTCAATTGATGATTTAAAGTTAATTAAGTCTTCAAATTGTAAGAATCTTAATATGTGGGAAGCTATTTATATGAAAAAGCATATTAATAGCTTGCTCAATACTGATTTAACACCCCTTAATTACAAATATTTAGAATTTATTGAATATAGTAGTCCTGATGATTAATATTTGTAACCTAGGATATACTTACTATATTTACGTATTTAGTATTTGACAATACACTTGTATGTACACCTGAAGATGTTAGCTTAGCTAACGAAATGTACATTGTGTTTTGAAGATTAAAGAATTTGTGAGACTGAAGTTTATTGGTATTTCCTGTTAGTTATCCTTACACAAACTTCGAAACTAAGATACTGTAGCTACAGACCTAGAGATGGTGCTTACGGTAGGACCTTCTATTTAGTAAAAATAAAATATAGATATATCAACGGTATCGGAAGCAAAATATCGATGTCAAGAGATTGATAGGTATATCGGAAAATATCAATGTGTTCAATATATCGATATATTTTTGCCATTCCTAGTTTGGACACATGATTGACTTCCATAGGCGCTACCACCGACCTGCAAATTCTTGTTCTTGCTTTCTTGCTTACTTCCTTATTTTTATGGAAAAATAGCCTGTATAGGGTTACATAGGGAATAGGGTATAATACACTCATTTTATTTACTCTGCCTGTTATTTACTCTTCTAACCTTCCGTTCGTGTTAGTAATTGTTCCCATATCTTCATTTTTTGGTGCTTTCTATTTGTTTTCTCTGCACTTTTCAAACTATCAATCAACGATGTTATTAAAAAAAAAACTGATAATGCTATTATTTAAAAAACATACGTAATAAAAGACACTTGGTATTGTTATTGTGGTTATTCAATTTCCCTGTGTATATGGCCTCAGTAATGTTCAACATATTCAACGAATACGTTTACAAAGATAATCGTAAGGTTCATGCAGTAAATAACAGAAAAGCTGTTAGACAGGAATTTTCAATAAAAACTATATAAAAAATCTTTTTCATTATCGACAGTACTATCATCTTCATTCGCAATATTTCAATTACTATTGCTGTTATTCACAGTGTAATGAAAACTGTAATTTATTTTGCACATTAGTTTACTGTGACGTTAATTGTCAAATCAGGCATAAAAATCAATAACTACAATAACATCAACACAATCTATAATAACAACTTTTATAACATTGATAAATGCGAATAACGCCAGTTCCATAAAATTTATTAGTGATCAGCAATATTAAATTCGGAAGTTATAATTTCTCTCTCATAAAAAAAATGCCAGTAGATTATTTTTAGTATCATTTCCACTAACAATAAGTTCCAAAAACACTGGCTTGGATATTTCCTTTGCTAAATTTAACAATAAAACCTAATTCGATGTTTATTATGTTAATTTCATTTTGGTATCACTAAGTAGGTATTAATAAAAAACAATAACACAAGGTTTCCATTAAAAAAATAGCCCGTACTTTATTTTTTTATAAAACAGTAAAATAACTATGTATGTCAATAGAAGTAAAAGAAACATGAAATACGAAAGTAAACAGTCCGATTATACCCGTATCAGAGTCTGAGCATTCAATGGGCCGCATGAACGAAACGAACCAGAACTTGTCCAAGGTGTGTATCGAATTAATCTGTTCACTACAAAGCTTTTAACCTAATGCATCCTTGTCGGAATGGGAGACTTTACGATGCCGTTGTTCTAAATTGTCTGGTATTGTTTTTTTCCGATGCCTTGTTCGATTCTCGGTACGCCTTCCGTTTTCCAGGACGGTTTTAGTCAGTTGGCAAAAATTACCCCACCGCTGAGATATTTCGATCCTAATGTATTGTTATTACTGTGCTTTATTATAGTATTTGTTTTGAGCATGTTTTGGATAGTCGACAGTGATTTTCTGTATTCTGTAAATGGCGGTTTCTCCCACAAGGATTGCTTTTTTTCTGTAACTGTCGTGTGTGTTTCAAATACACAGAAATATAAAGGTTATCCTAGTTTTTGTTACTTAGATCTGTTGTAGACATTTAAGTGAATTTTGGTGGACCACTTATACTGGATAAGGTCATTTTATGTTGAGTCTTTATATTCAATTCTCATTCGTGAAATCCTTTGTGCATGTTATTAGTTGGTGTTAATTGAAATTACCACAAATAGCAAGAATTGTGTTTACACCAAACTTTCCGTGTTACTTCACTGTAAAAATAGGACTTGCTATTGTAAAATAGTCTTATACTGATGATCATTTGTAGCAACTAGTATCACAAAAACTAGGTTATTTGACGGAAATAAAAATTTGACAACGTCTTGTAGTGTCTTGTTTACTAAAGATATAATTAGATGATTTTTGGGGTTTAGGAAATATTAAAAAGATTTATCTCTCTCTATAACCGTCGCAAGCAATATGAAATTAATTAGTTAAAGATTGATGAAGCGTAGGGAATGAACTGCTATTTCAATTTTGTCTACAAATTTGTGTTTAATGCAACAGATAACGTAAACCTGTTAGATGTTTCGTTTAGACATTAAATACAACCGTTACATAAAAAAAATATTACTTTAGAACCAATAAAATATTTGCCTATATCAAATTTTTATAAAATGCGGTACTACTCCTTTAACTTATGCTAAAGTATAATTATTGCTCTGTTTTTCAGAACAAATGCCCGGAATTTTAAAATTTTCATTTTCTTTTTTGACTTCAGTAAAATGAATTGTTATAATTAAATTCAAAATTTCATTTTATTGATAATTTCTTTATAAAATACAACAAAATAGTGGTTTTTATTCACATGACGACCTCTCGTTAAATGAGTGAATGTTGTGAAAAGTGACCTGCACGTGGCACGGAATGCTTGTAGGAGCACCAAATAGAAGAATGTTGTAAAACAATACAAGCGTAACTCTATTTCAATACCAAAATGCTACGTTTTCCAATTTTGAGACTCTTTGATCACAGGTACGTATATTGGAATCATTAATATTAAATATATACACAAAATTAAATAAAACAATTTATTTAATGCAAAAATACGTATTCAAACTTGCCTGGCACTTTAAATAAATGAGGTTAAAGAAACGTCAAAAATATTCGGTAAATTTAAATCAGAGTCGTCTATCGGTAAATGGCAAAAACTAAATTTGTAAGAAAACTTCAATATCATCAATTATTCGTGTTATCGATATATGTAAAGATCCCTATAATAATAATAAATAGACCATCTTAGTGTCGGTTCTAAATACTAAAATTCTTAAACTAACCCAAATAATGACGGTTTCCACAAACTTAACCCCAAAATTAACGCATCATGAACATAAATTACAACAATCCAATTTAGTGGTTAACAATGAGTTGAAACTAATTAATTATTTTCTTTTTTTAGGTAGGATATACTTGATGCGAATGAACAGCTCTAAGTACAGGTAGGCAGGTAAATATCTGGATCAAGTTGAACGTTCTGTAGGAGTAGCGTTGCGAACGAAGCTTTCGCCGTCATTCACCGCAGGTCCTTCGTTTCATAGCAGGGCTTCAAGCAGTACATTTCATTCTTTATCTGAGTGAATGAAGCGTTGTGCACGAAGCAAATTTCTCAAATCGCCTTCACGCGTGAATATTGCAGTGTGTACTTACGAAAGAGTGAAATGAGCCTATTCTCAAGTGACTGTATGCATTGCGCACGCACTACCTAATATCTACTTCGTGAAAGATTGCGAGCGGGCAGTTCCGTTCATGGGATAGTTTTAATATTAAATCAACAATAATGAAGTATACTCATTGGCACTTGTATTTTCTCCGACATTTATTTTTGTTTTTAATGCCAATCTTATTTGTATTTTTAATCATAATTTTTTGAACATTGGTAGGGGTGAGAGGGAGAGGATGTTGGTTTTTTTAGTGACCGTCTTTTGCTTTTTTTTTAACATCGGGAGAGAGGACGCCTTGAAAATGTTTGAAATAATATTTATTAACATTGCAGGGGTGAGAGGGGGGGGGGGGGAGAGTGTATTTTTTGAATAATATATTGCTTTTTTTTTGAAACATCGGCAGAAAGGACGCAATAAAAATATCTGAAATCATATTTTTTTTAACATTGGTAGGTGTGAGAATCGGGAAAGAGCACGCCTTAAAAATGTTTTTTAATCTATATTTTTCTTAACATGGAAAGGGGTGAGAGTTAAACAAATCATCCCCCTCCCCCTCTCACATCTTCCAATATTAAAAAAATATGATTTGAAGTATTTTAATGCATCCTATTTGTTAATGTCAAAAGAAAATATTATTGAAAAAAAATTTCGCCCTCACCTCATCCGATGTTAAAAAAAAGTATGAGTTGAAACATTTTCACATCCTCTCTGCCACTGTTTAAAAGAAAGAAAAAAAAAATTTATCCTCTAAAAAACATCCTGCCCCCCGCTCTAACCCCTGTTGTTAAAAAAAATGTAGTTTGAAACATTTTAATGGGTCCTATTCTGCGATGTTTAATAAAAAAAGCATCATTTAAAAAATCATCCTCCACTCCCTATGTAAAAAAAAAAATAGAAAAACCATATGATCAACTCAAATTCAACTGGCATTGTATCGGGCGTCAAAACGTCCCGGCGTCGAAACGTCCCATTCCATGTCTCACTTAGGTGTCAGGTTCACTTTTTTTCTCTGTTGTACATGTTCTTACCGCTATTGTTTACTTTGTCGCCTTTACACTTGAGCTGCCTCGCCATACAATGCGCGTTTTAAAATTTAATAAAATTTACATACTGGAATAAGTCCCTATAATCGTTCAATGTATATCTTTTCAAATCTAATTATTAAACACTCTAATTTTAATCAGGAATTATATTTTTATTAAAAAAATAAATAATTTAAAATCCCTTTTGCATGTATATTGTATATATACCAAAATATTCCTGCTTAAAATAAGCATTAGAACAAGAGTTAGTTGTGCCTTACATTGCAGCCGTATGATACGAATGATCTATCGCGAATGACGGTGAAGGCGTCGTCACCTACACTATACATTCACGCCGTGAGGCAGTTTTGAGAATAGGCTTTACTTCATTCGTTGGCTTCACATTGTAATATTCACGCACAGCTATACATATGAATGAAAGCTACGTTCATCACAACACTATGTAGGAGGGTCTCCAATAACGGTCATATCTTGGAATGGTATTCTATCCAGGATTCTTCTCAGGAAACTTCAAAGGAAATTTTTGAAGATTATTCAGGTAAAAGTATGGATTTATATAATTCAGTTGATATATGTATTAGTGATGTAACGAATATTCGCATTCGCGAATATTCGCATGCTTTTGAATATTCGCAGTCGCATTCGCATTCGCAATAAATATGCGAATATTGCGAATATCGAATTTTCCATTTTAACAGGTAACTTTTACCTGTTAAAATGGATAATTTAGAAAAAAAAAACTAATAATTAAATTCATTCAAATCCTAAAACAACCTTTTGAGCACAAATTTGCAGTTTACATTAGAATAATCATTAATAACCTCAAAACTAAACTTGAAATGACAAGAATAAGACGTAAAAAGTCGAAACGATTCGGTTGTACTTGACTAGTTTCGCTGCGGTGATGAAGAAATTTAATTCTCTGCGTGTGTTTAATGCAAGTGTTCGTATAGTTATAAACTGAAAACTAATAGATGACGCTAGTAAAGTTAACAAGTTAATATTCGCATTCGCGAATGTCTAGTGCACATATTCGCATTCGCATTCGCATTCGCGAATGTGTATAATCACGTATTCGTTACATCACTAATATGTGGCGTAATTTTTTTTGTAGGAATTCACTAACAACTGTCGTTTTTCGTTCCACAGGCAGAATGAATATTTAAACTAACAGTAACAGTTATCTGTCTTCGATTGTTATCGCTGTCAGGTAGACCAACATCGAATTCAAATGGATAACCAGTAACTGATATTAAGATACCGTTATTTGCTATAGTTTGAGTGGAACACAGAAATAGTTACCGAATAATCACCCCGAAAAATAGAAAATCTCCCGAGCAAAATATGATAAAAAATAAAAATATACCAGGTAAGATTGAGTTAACAAATAAAATAAAGTTTACATTATATATAAGATTATGACTAGCACCTATTGCCAAAATAGTCTATCTTTATAGTCATTACTAGCAAATTCAAAATTTGCCTGTAGAGTAGGCAACCGAGTATGCGCTTTAACCTTCAATTACTTCTTTCTTTTGCTTTGAAACCTGCTTTAAATGACTCTAAATTATATTCCTTACACCTATTTCCATAGCAGTATATATTCATATGTAATTATATGTAATACAATATTTATTTATTTCTCATTTATTACTTGTAATCCGCCTATGTGGATAACTTTATTCTAAATAGGACATTTTTCCTAGACATTCGCGGTCGTTGTTACTACTATATTCTGCTTGGCTTCCGGGCTGAAACTGCGTCCTGGATCTTCTGATCAATGTTTCACCCACCATTGCAATGGACATCTTAACCTGAAACTGAAAGACTTACGCAAGGGAAGTGTTAAGATAGCAATGTAATAATACTAATAATTTAATCCCAGTTTATGCAGTAATAACACAATTTTTAATTGAAATATCTACTAAAGCCAAAGAGTTAGGTATAGGGAGTGGTTAACAAAAGTGAAAGTGCCGATAAATATCTATCGAAACATTATAAAAAATATAGGACGTTCCAGTTAAGTTTAATGAGAAAATTAAGGACCCAAGTTTTGACTCACCATACAAGTTCTTTTTTCGTTGAATTCTCAAACCAGCGAAAATAGAGGACATAGTCAAACCAAGTAATGGAGTGAGAAAGGTAGTATATTTTTTTCTTACCGGAAATAACTCTCTCAATACACCTGAATAATGAAATTCATTCATTCAATTTAAAAAGTTATGACCAAGAATGTTCATAACTTTTTAAACACTCGGAATAGATCTGGCAAACCCTATCTGAGGAGGCTCGCGAAAGTAAGTAGAATTTCGAAACGCAAAAGGAAGTTATAGCATTGGAATGCTATACTTCTTTTTTAAATGAATTTTAAAAAAATATAAGTTAGCTCTGGAACGGCGTTATAAGTTGAGTTGGGCATTTGTCCGGCGAAGCAGATACGTATTGCGACGCGGGTCTCAAACAATGTAATATAAATAAAGCAGATCAATCGTATTATAAAAGATGTTATATGAATAGAGTTGTGCAAATTTTCCTTGGGGACAAAATCGGACAAAGCGGGCGAACAAACAGGCCACCTTGCGATGCATTCGAATTTTATATCACACCTTATTTAGATATTTTTTTACATTTTATAAGAAAAATGGGCACTGTTGTTACAGAGTTGCAACTCTACGGTTCAGCTGCTTTATTGGAGTGCATGAATTGGAACGCACGTTCTGAATACATACCTGCCGCGCCGGAAAATTTGCCCAACTCTAGTTATAAGAATCACTGTATATATACAGGGTTTTCCACGGAACTGGCTGGTTAGAAGTTTTCCGGCTTAACGAAATTCCTCAGTTTTAAAAAATTGGGGTTTGCAACGATTTGGCACTTACTTTCTTTCTAAAATATTTTCACCTTTTTGCACTTCCGGTTAACCGGAAGTCGCCACGAACTTTGTTATTTTAAATGGAACACCCTATATATTATTACATTTTTGAATTTACCATAAAATTCTATGACGATTACCATTAGGGTATCTTATACCTATCTTCAACTGTTTCTAAGATATTACGATTTTTGTTAAAATTTTGACATTTACATTGTTGTATGTAATTGAATAATTCTCACTTGATTTAAGTGTCAGAAATCTCCGACTTTGAAATCAACAAGTACTAACATTATTTTACCAAAACGTAGAAAAAAAATTCAGTGATATTATACAGGGTGTTTAAAAATTAAGACATATCCAAGAATTTTGAATGTTACAAAACTTAATTTTTTCAAATAGAACACCCTGAACATTTTTCTATTTTTGGATGTACAATTAAATTCTATGCCGATTTGCTGTAGCATTCCCTATACCCATCTTTAGTAGTTTTCTTTTAAATTACTCGTTTTGTTTATTACCGCTTTCATATGGCCGAATAATTTCTATCTGGTGGGCCATGACATTAACATCACAACAATTTATTGTTATTAGTAAGTATTATTGTTATAATCATTGTTTGTTACACGTCGCGTGTTCAGATCGATGAATATTATTGTGGAACTTATGAATTAGTTAATGAAAAATATTGGAGGAGCTTATTCTAACCTAGAAACTATAAATTTATTTTAGATTCACTGAGAATGCAGGAAGAACTTATAGAGAGTTCAATGTAATTAAAGGAATTTATTGGTTGTTAATATATCTAACGGAATCCAGAAAATTTTGAAATGATTTCTCTTAATAGCTTGGTTTCAAATTAAGGAAATGGCATAAACGATAACGACGACAACAATAACAAATTGTTTCACTAAAACGTAGTGTGCTTGTCAGACAAATGTTTTAAAGTTTTTGATATATTAAAGTATTTTCAAAATTATAAAGATTTTTATGAAGAATATTTAGATACATGCATACTTAACAAATGCAATTTACAACCAGCATAAACTTGAACCATGACATAGAGCATCAAAAAAAATGCTCAATGTGAATTCCGTTTACGTCCAAGTATTTTATTATTCGACGTCTTAATGTGTCGCCTTATACTTCTTTTCACTTCAACTGAGTCTAATTCATCAAACGTTCTCGTCATACGAATCATTAAATCTTGCTTGGTAGTACCGAAAGTTGCGTACAGTGCGTAATCTGTGTAATGTATTATTTCAAAGTTTTCTGAATTTTATTAGATATATTAGCCGAAAATAAATTCCTATAATTACCGTAAATTCTCTATAAGTTCTTCCTGCATTCTCAGTGAATCTAAAATAAATTTATAGTATCTAGGTTAGAATAAGCTCCTTCAATATTTTTCATTAACTAATTCATAAGTTCCACAATAATATTCATCGATCTGAACACGCGACGTGTAACAAACAATGATTATAACATAATACTTACTAATAATAATAAATTGTTGTGATGTTATGTCATGGCCCACAGATAGAAATTATTCGACCATTTGAAAGCGTAATAAACAAAACGAGTAATTTAAAAGAAAACTACTAAAGATGGGTATAGGGAATGCTACAGCAAATCGGCATAGAATTTAATTGTTACATCCAAAATAGAAAATGTTCAGGGTGTTCTATTTGAAAAAATTAAGTTTTGCAACATTCAAAATTCTTGGATATGTCTTAATTTTTAAACACCCTGTATAATATCATGAATTTTTTTTCTACGTTTTTGGTAAAATATGTTAGTACTTGTTGATTTCAAAGTCGGAGATTTCTGACACTAAATCAAGTGAGAATTATTCAATTACATACAACAATGTAAATGTCAAATTTTACAAAAATCGTAATATCTTAGAAACAGTTGAAGATAGGTATAAGATACCTAATGGTAATCGTCATAGAATTTGTGTAAATTCAAAATATATAATATATAGGTGTTCCATTTAAAATAACAAAGTTCGTGGCGACTTCCGGTTAACCGGAAGTGCAAAAAGGTGAAAATATTTTAGAAAGAAAGTAAGTGCCAAATCGTTGCAAACCCAATTTTTTAAAACTGAGGAATTTCGTTAAGCCGAAAACTTTAACCAGCAGTCCGTGGAAAACCCTGTATATATACTCTTCTATATATATAGAAGAAAAAGTAGTGGATTAAAATTTATCCTCCGTGAATTGAAATTATCCTAATAGTGGTAAATAATATTTTCACTATATAAATAGACTTAGGGTTCTTTTAAATTTCTTTATTAGATTGCCTTCAGTGACGTTTCGGGATAAATAACCTTCTTCAGACCTACAGATGTAACAATTAAAAACAAAAAAACATTTAAACAGTTTATTACTTACTTAGGCAGTAAAGCCTTAGCCGACAATAAATTGAATGTATAAAAAATTTTGAAAGTGTAAACAAGTGTGTATGAAAGCGGCGTGAAGTCATTGGATAAAATAAACAATGCTTAAACAATTTAAAATCTGAACAAATCACAAAACTAATAATAAAAGCGACAATAACTGAACGATACACAACATATTAAAACGAAATGCCGTTTGGTTTATATCTACGAATGCAGCGATCCAAACGACTCCGCACGGGAAAAAAACAGCCGTCCTACAAGAAATAGGTAAACAGAGCGGGCGACAAAGAAAAATACAAAACTAAACGGGAAACAAAAATCTCCTAATGCCCCAACACAAAACAGACAGTCTAATTACTTTAAATTTTAATTTTAATAAACTTTAACAGATGAGCGTAACTTTGTAAATTACTAGATTGACGTTTTTTAATATTTAAGTTATCTATTGTCTTATTAATAGCTATGTTTTCCAAGAAAATACGCTTGTTATTATTTTTTTGTTGAAATAAAATTTTAACGTTTTCAAAATCTACCTCGTGTCTGGTGTTATATATATGCTTGGCTAAACTACATTTATCAGGCCTAATTTTGGCATCACTCCTGTGTTGAGTGCTGCGCTCCCGCCATCTTTGTTTGGTTTGGCCAACATAAACACGATTACATTCGGAACATGTAACCGCATAAACTATATGATTATGTTGGGCAGTAGGTAAAGGTGTTTTTAGCTTGGAAAAATATCTATTAACGTTCATGGGTGAGGTGAATGCTATTTTAATCTTAGACTTCCTGAAAATATCGGCAATAGTGTTTGACAGGTTGGGTATGTACATTAGAGAGCTGTATGTAGATTCTTTGTTTGTGGTATTTTGGGAATTGTTATTGGAAGTAAAGTTATTAAATCTATTGTGCATAGTGGAAAAAAGAAGGCGGTTTACCAAATGACGTGGATAGCCCATTGTTTATGAGGATGGTCTTAAGTAATTGGAGGTCATTCTTAATGTAGCTTGGGTGTGAGATTTTAGCTATTCTGTTTTTCATAGCAAGAATTAAATTTATCTTATATCTCGTAGGGCAAGCTGAAGTATAGTGCATCAGTCTATTGGAATTTGACGGTTTTCTGTACCAAGACAGCTTCAGCGAGCAAGGTATAATGGTATCAAGGAAAGGTAGTCCGTAGTCCTCCTCCAACTCGTGGGTAAAAACGATAGAAGAATCAAAACTATTCAAGATATTTATCGTTTGTTGTATCTGGCCTGCAGGGAGGCTGCACGCGATGTCGTCCACGTACTGGCAAAGAAACCCAAACTTAAACTGAACTCCCTTTATGGTCTCCCGGAGAATATAATTCATAACAATATCCGCCACGATTGGCGACAAAGGACTACCCATGGGGGTGCCCCTTACTTGTAAATAAAAGCTGTCCCCGTACAGAAAATAAACTGACTCCGTTATCCATCTCAGTAAGCTAATGAAAATATTTTTAGGTATAAGAGTATTCTTCTCTATATAGCTCCAATTCTCATCAACAATCCTCACTACCAGATCTATAGGTATATTGGTGAAAAGGCTAACCACGTCAAAGGACACAAGAACGTGATCATCAGGGACGACGAGATTATTGATCTTTTTTGCAAATTCAAAGGAATCATAGACTCTAAAGATATTATATTCCCGAAAAGAAATTTTAAGTACATCTGCCATGTATTTCGCTAAATATTTGGAATGACTATCGGTGTTACTAACAATAGGCCTCAGTGGGACTCCATCTTTATGGACTTTCGGAATACCGTAAATACGTGGAGCGGCCGAATTATTTTTGGTCAGCTGTTTGTATGTAGTATCATCAATATACTTTTTATTTTTAAGATTTTTTATCAATTGGTTGGTTTTCTTCTCGTATGAATAAGTAGGATCTGATTTAATTTTTTTATACGTTTTGTCATCATTTAAAAGCTGTAGCATTTTTTGTTGATATTCGTTCTTATACATACAAACAGTGACATGCTATGTATAAGAACTATTATACCCTTAAAGATTCCAAATTATGTGTTTCTACGAAGAAGACGAAGAAGGGAAAAGGAAAAGGAAAGCAAGAAATACAATACCCATAGTATCTAATCAATTTAATAAGTAACAAGGAAAAACGATAGGTGGTACAGTTTAACCAGTTATACCTAATTTTGTTATAAGATATTACAAAATGTTATGAGAAATTATATATATCATATAAATTATTTAGAGTATTATAAATAATTAGATAGTCTTCTATCGATAACAATCATAGAAAAATGCATGTCCGTCAAGTTAGATTAGTTGCGACAAGAACGCATTATCCGTTCCAATAAACAGACATCGTTGATAAATTTTACCTAAAATGCTTCAAGCAGAAGTTTTCGTAATTGAATTTAAAACTTTTATTTGCAGCTTGCTGGTTCAAAATCTAGCAAACTCAACTTATGTTAAGCGGAAACTTTGCAGTCCTTATTCTTCACTTCTATATCCATTTTCAGCTGAAAGAAAATTTTAAACTCAATTGTGAACGTAATTTCTTCACATGAACAACTAAACATAGAACTACTTAGCAGCCTCACGTAGTTAGATGAGAAATACTTCGAGTTGCATGATACAGAGCATTCCATATATACAGCGTGGAAATAAAGTAACGGATACATTCGTGAACTTAGTCAATATTATGTTGGAATCAGTAAAATACTATATAAGAAAAATTATTTAATACAAAAACACGTATTCGAACTTTTCTTTCAAAGACTACGAGGTTATGTTAAATATCATATTTAAATTTAAATTCATTTAAATAACGGCGCCATCTACCCGTAAACAGCAATACACTAAATTTTATAGCAAACGATCATCTGTGATTATCGATATTTGTTAAAGATAGCTATTTTATCACAGACCAAACTCAGTGATTTTTATTTACAACCCTTAAATATTAAAATTGCTAAAATAACTAACTAAAAGGCGGTTATTATAAATCTAACCCCAAATTAACGTATAGTGAAATACATTATAAAAACCTAAGTTTCTGATTAATATTTGAAAGGAAACTAATTAATTCTTTTCTGTTTTAGGTGAGGTAATTCAATGGAATACTAACTTGAAGAGGACACGACGCTTGGCAAACTCTGGTACGGATGGAGTTTCAAATGGATGGGCTCCCCGGTCTCGGTCAATGGCATGGAAAGGCAATCTGGTCGAGAATTCTTCGTAGGAAATTTCATAGGAAATTCTTGACTAATTGCAGGTATTCAATAAGGATTTAATTATTCAGGACTTATATCGATACTTTTTTAGGTAAACACTTCTTGGAACTTTGATATTTTTTTGAAATTGTGGAATAAAAATCGTTATAGGAAATTAATACAACCGTCGTCTCTCGTGGCCACCAACAGAATGAGGATTCAAACCAGATTTATCAGTTAACAGCCTTCGATTGTTATCGCTAACAGGCAGGCCAACTTGAATTTTGAAAAATATCGCTAACCCACATTAAAATACCGTTAGTTTCTCTAGTTTGAGGGGAATATGCCAACCTCAGCAAAAATAATGCGTGTGTTCACTCGGAACGCAGACCTCCTTGCTGTGATTATGACACACTTACGGCATAATGCAATAATTAATGTATGCGTTGGCAGAGGATGATCAGAGACGAGAATTCTGTTTATCAATTTAAAAGTTCTGTCGGAGCATTAAGATGTTGTTCCTTACTTTAATTTTGTTCCATTTACAGGTCGAGCCCTAGGAAGATTATTTCTAATATATAATTCTGTATTGATGTATAAGAGAACTGCATTACCAAAAGAAAATTTAGAAAATATAGTAGTTAGGAATTCTAAAAGCGTATAAAATTATAATGAAGGCAAACAGAAAATAATATAATCACGCGGAGAAAAAATATTCTCCACTTCAAATAAATATTACTGTACCGTTATGTAAAGTGGATATATTTTCAAACTATAGATTTTTTGTATCTATTTCTGTAATATTGCGTTACATTCAGATATTTTCGTCCAAACTTTAAATGACAATCACTAGTTCGGAAAATAATTAAAATAATATTATTTAGTAATAGTCAGTTAAAATTTAAACAAAAATATTTGAATGTAACGCAATATTACAAACATAAATCTAAGAGCGCCACCAGTTAAGAAATTCCACTACAACATATATGCAACGTTCGCCAATATGGGATTGCTCTGCTCTAACTTTTATATTTTACATTAATGCGTTTTTCCTTTTTTAAAGATTTTATACTATATTGCATTTCAAACAAAATATTAATATCTATATATATTGTATGAAAAACGCTATAGCACTTATTTACACTTATGATATTGGAAAACCACTGTTTAGGAAAAAAATATTAATATTAGCACATAATGCATCGAGTTAGTACACCGAAATTTTGTAATAAACGTTGATGGAACATTAAAATGTATGATACAAATTTAAAATAAAGCATACATTCATATACAGCTTCGAAACAAGGAAAAGTCAATTTATCACTAAATTGTATTCATCATTCAGTGCCATAAAAATATCCTATTTCCTGAATTTAAAATATTCTTTCTCCGTAGGATCTCGGATGCTAATAGGTTTTTTATGCACTCTTATTTCATTTAAGTTCCTTTTATAGCAAACTCCGTCAGCTTTATTTATGCAAATTAGAAAATGTAAGATGCTACTAGCGAAGTAAATTTCGAGTCGGTAAGTTTATGTGATAATAAGGGAGACAGGGTGTTATAGTTGTAAATTATTATAAATATGCAAATATGCTTTTAACCAGGCAGAGGTACTGCAATTTAGAACAGTTTTCGTTATTATTTTTATAGAGAGAAGCGTGCAGAATAGAATGAAGGTACTATATACATTAATTAGTAAATCCTCTTAGATTGACGTTGGCTAAAAATATAGAATTTGCATTTTGCATTTGCATTTAAAGAGAATTAATATTTTTAGCCGAGCAGTGAGCGACAATTTTGCAATCAATTGGTAATAACGGTGACGACGTATTGATTCACAACATTTAATTTTCTTCTTTAAAAATCATAGTTTCTAATTGACACATTTTTCCCTATCTCTCCATGTTAAACAGGAGACTACACTGAGAAAAATGAAAATGTTGGCACAACAAAAATTATTATTTTGAACTTTTTGCATTCACTCAACCAGTTTTCGTTTAAATCAGCACACTTAAATTTTATTGCAAAACAGTAACCTCATTGAAAGAAAACGCATATTTCAGTTGAATTATATATGTTAATTCAAACAATTATTTGTTTTAACCGTCAGTGGAACTAAAAAAATAGTTAACAGAATGCATGTGCGGCCGATTTGAACAAACATTTATTTTAATTCAGCATGAAGATTATTGGATGAACCACAATTGTAGATTGATTCAAAACATTAGTGCAACTAATTTTGCGTAATTGATTTAAACATTCAGGTGGTTTGAGAATATTTAAATACAAAAATTTGTTGAGTGAACCAATTATTGGTTGAATTAACACATCTTTTTTTCTCGGTGTAGTAAAAGTAAAAACTAATATTATATCTGAAGGAAATTTACTCAAACGTTTAGTTATAATAGAAAAAAAAAAACAATATTGGTATGATGAAAATGGAGCGCAGAGAATAAATAATTCAGATAAAAGAATGTTGATTTGACCCATATTCAAGTAAGAAATAGCAACTGAAGGAAAGGATATGACATTCAACGGAGAGAAGATTAAACATTTTGGTATTTTGGGGGTAGGAGGAGATGAGTTTAACGTGTGTAGCAACGGCAAATTTTTTTTTGACACGTCACGTGACCACTATTACAACGCCGAATTCCAGGAAGTTATTTAAAAAAGTTACTCAAAATTCTGAGTTCATATGCAATTCTTAGACATAAAAAGGAATTTAAAAATAACTTTTTTTTCAAGTGGGTACTTTTTGTATAAATTACATATTTCAATTTCTTCGTTTCAGCTGAAGTAAAATCGCTGAGTTTGGTTGACACTCAAACAGTTTTATTTTTTACGCCTGGAATATTACTGTAATTATGCGTGCAGCTAAGGAAATTTACATCAAGCTGTAAATATACAATTTTACAATTACGGTATCGGAATGTAAAGGTACCGTAACATTATAATTAATGCCTTTCGTTAAAATTTCAGTTTTGTTCTGCATACTTACCATAACATACACCTTTATATTCTGTTGTTGTAATGTTTTATACATTCTTATATCCAAATGGTATTTCTGTAAAAACAATGGCAAAATACTTATAGAAACGAAATACGGCGATATAAAGCTTTGAAAATAATTGAATAACAATAGTGAACATACAGAAAGAACAACATGCCTTGCAGCATACGTATGAGAGAAGGCACACTCATTTTAATGTACATACGAGACGGTTGGTAAAACAAACTTCTTTGAAATAAATATTTACATTATCCCCTATATCTAAAAGGCATTTCTCCAAAAACAATGGCAAAATTCTCAAACAACGAAAAAGATACGAGGAAATAAGGGTTTGAAAATAATTGATTGACAGTTCTATTACCTCTATTGAACATACGGAAAGCAGAACAAGCCTTGCAGCATACGCATGAGCTCATACAGCAAGCAAGCCTACTTTAAAAATGACGTTAAAATATATTATAAAATAATACAGGCATTTGATTGTAATATCACAACATCTTTTTACTGTTCATAATTAAGCGCTCAAGAAGCTAAAAAGGAGATTTTTAGTATAACAGTTGCTGTTGCAAGACTGTATTCAGCAGTAGTAATTAACCCATGCAAGAATATTCTTCTACGAGATTGAACATTATTTTAAGAGCAATTATTTTTATTATAATAAAATTAGAGGATAGGATATGATACCTACAATTGATACCTACAATTTAATTACTTATGCAATTACGCACTAATTATTAAGAACAACTACACAGAATTACTACACAATTCAAGCAAAATATGTAATAGGAGTAGTGTTTGTGGAAGCAATAGAATGACGTATTCTTCTTATAAAATCGCAAAATAGGGGAGTGAACTAGAGTCTATGAGACATACTCGTGTTTTATCGGTTATTGGAAAATCGGTAGACAGGCTGAACCTGTTCGTGGGACCAATAAACACAAGTAAACTACGTGCCAAAAAATTCAACATCTCGAAGAAACTGAGTCACAAAGCTGAAATTTTGGCAAGTTTCAAGTAGTAACAATCACAACTACTAGTTTTCAGTAGTAAATCATAACAACTGGAAAAAAAGTACCAACAATCAGCAAAAAATTAACAATAAAATGTCATATCCCCACGATTGTTTATACACTGTCTAACTCTGCGAGGCATATTCTGAAGGAGATGATCAATGGCATTTTGTGGGATCTCATCCCAGGCTTGCTGTAGATGATGACGAAATTCCTGTAAGGTGTTTACTGTTTTTGATAAACGCCTTATGTAGCGCCTCGTCATGCTCGATCGGGTTTAAATCCGGAGAGCGAGCTGCCAGGGGGCGATGTTTACTTCCTCTTCGTGTATGAGGTTCTGACACATGATTATTAGCGACTTTTTACATGCATCCAGTTGTTTTGTTAAGATTTCAGCTTTGTAACTGATCTTCAAGCTGTTGCAATTTTTTGGCAGGTAGTTTGTATCTAATCGTTGTAAAACGAGATTCGCTTCCCCTATCTTGCTTATCGTTATTATAAACATATCGAAGTCACACTTATTCCCGAGGCCTAATAAACATAATCCTTGCAAAATAAAATGCGTTCACTATGCTGGGAATGAAAGATATGAGGAGAGATCCGATCGTACTAAAAAAAAATAATGTTTAGACTTCAACCTAGATTCTAATAATAACAGTTTGAGTGTCGGTAGCTGTATAATTTGTTTAAAATTAATCATTTCTACGCCTAATGGTCTATTTAAAATACATATAATAAGTTGTGTTTAAATTTTACTGCCACGCAGGCTTCATATTTCCTATTTCCATTTTTAGAATAGGGTAAACTGCTATAACTATCAAATGAAATTAGATTTTGATGCAATTAACTTAATTTCGCGATATTACAAGCATACTTATTATTAACAAACATTATTCAAAATTCAGGAAATAGAAAGCAGAAGTTATATATATTAGTAAGCCATGGTTTATATTCGGAACATTTATTCGACTAAAATCATGTAATTTTTTAAATCGACCCTTTCCTTATTTAATTTCTACTCTACTAGATTAGCTGTGGTTTTGTATCCTAGTAAAACTTCTAAAACGCATAATTGTGTGTTTTCCAAATTTTATTGCATATTCACACGCAACACGCAACTCAGCTTTTGTGGGAAAAAAAAAACAATCAACTGATGAATAATTATATAACGGTAGGTAATTAGTTCGATAGGTTATTTACTGTAAGAGTATCTAGAATGTTCTGCTCTCATAAAATCATTTCTTCTTAATACAAATATGAAAACTTGTAAAGCTCAATAGATCGTATAGCGACACATAAGTCAATGCACATCAGTCTCATGTATTAATGCGGAACGCTGCAGCAGAAATGAACGGAAAACGCACGAACGCATAGCTGTTGACCTTTAAGGGATTACGCCGGACACCTTGAAGTTTGAGATAGTGCATTCTACATAAGGAGAAAATAACTAAATGAAAGCTCGGGTAGCAGTGCTAAAGTAGTAGTTGGCCGTTTTATATCTACTTTTCAAATACACAATCTCAACATGTAGGTAATAACTTTACATAAACTTCTTAACTACTATACATAAGTGTGAATCCACGTGTGGCATCAATTGGCATCAATTGTCAAAACGTAATGACAAACAATCCTTCTGCGCCGAAAGTTTTTGCAAAAACAATTGTACGGCCTTTGCTGTGTTAACAAAGGCCGTACAATTGTTTTTGCAAAACTTTCGGCAATCAGCGTATAATCATGAGAACCGCAATAGCATTACCTCTTCGATCCCCTGATTTGATACCCTTAATATTTCATGCCTTAATGAACGAGCTCATATCCTTAATGATCTACCAAAAAATATTTATAATTTTCACAATATTAATAATATATAATAATAGAAGAAACTTTATCAAGAACCCAAGTATAAAGAGCTCTTAAAAAGAAATACAATGAGGATCATACTTATGTATAAAGGTACCAAACACAAACATACTATGCTCGCAGCAAAGCGCAAAACTCATTACAATAGAAACATTGTGATACCTGATTTAACAGTTATTTTGAATTGTGTAAACTATATTTTCAATTTAGGCAATGGTTATAATTTATACTAAATACTGGACTCTGATAGTTGACTTTAAACATGTCATAAGTGAATTTGGGATTTCTAAGTTTGTAGCATGATCGTTGTTTTTTTATTATAAAGTTATTTTTATTTTTGTGTATATAACAGCTACATTCTAGCATTTACAGTTCAGTATGTAAAATTTTTATTGTAATAAAGTATTGTCTACAAGCAGTTAACTGTGTGATTACCTGCAATGCATCTTATGGCAGCTTTCTGTTAAGAAATATCTTAGCTGCGGGAAAAGACCCCATAACACAGCCCATATAATATCGTGTGAGTGAAACTCTGCTAATACACTTGTTTTAAATACCTACTATCTGGAATCAATTATATTTCTTCAGGGATCTAAGCTTAAAGATAGATTTATTTTAAAGTGGATATTTAGTGATTGCTAGCTTTAGCTTGGATATTAGTGATTGACAGTGATGTATTCCAATTTAAGGAAGGATGTGACGTTAATCCTAAAAGAACTGCAGACTCAGCCGACTCTATCTCTGTTAGCAGCATGAAGATTCATAAAGATGTTGACTTTCTTCTGCAGGGTGTGAAAGAAAATATATTTGGTTTTTTTTAAATTCAGAGATAATTTGTTGGCGCAGAACCACGCAAACAGTTTATCCAACATGACATTTGTGACTGTTTCGATACTATTTTCATCTTCAGAAATAATTATCGTAATATCATCAGCATAGCATACAACGACAAAATCACACAGGAATGCAATTACATCGTTCAGAAACAACAAGAACAAAAGGGGACCTACCACAGAGCCCTGCGGTAGGCCCATATTAATTGGTAGCGAAGAATACGTCACTGTATATTTTGTGTCAGCGCCTCTAACCGTTACCTCCACTAATTGTACTCTATCGGACAAGTAACAAATAATCCAATCGAGTACCTTACCACGAAAACCCATAGTGTACAGTTTATCACACAAAAGACGGTGATCTACACAGTCGAATGCCTTTGTTAAATCGCATAAAATCGCCACGGGGTAAAGTTTGGGTTCCATACCACTCAATATACAGTTGTATACATCCAACAATGCAGTAACGGTAGACTTACCAGCTCTAAACCTATGTTGAGAGTGAGACATAAGGTTATGTTTTTTTATGAAGCTTTCCATACGATTAAGTAGGGCATACTCAAACAGCTTAGAAAAACACGAAGTTAATGCAATTGGGCGGTAATTGCCTACATTCATTGTATCGCCCTTTTTATAAATGGGCTTTATTGAAGAGGTTTTGAGCAAATCTGGAAAGATTCCTTGTTCAAAAGAGCTATTTATCAAATGTGTAATAGGTGTTATTATTTCTTGTTTGCAATATTTTAATATATTGGCTGGTATTCCATCTGGACCTGCAGTAAATTTATTTTTAATTTTACTAAATATGATTAACATTTCAGCGTCTGTATACGGGTGTAAGTACATAGTGCTCAAATTGGATTGAATTTACTATTAGATATTCTCTGGTAAGGAATGCTTTGAGAAGTGTGTATGGGGATAGCCCGAAAATATTCGTTAAATGTATTGGCAACTGCGGTAGGAGTTCGTATGATCCGATCGCCATGTTTAATGACCAAATTTTTAAATTTAGTATTATTATGTTTATTTTGGATATGATTTACAATGTTCCATGTTACTTTGCTTTTATTTTGTGAATTCATTATCTTACTATTTATAAAGTTTAATTTAGTAGTATTAATTAGCTCTGTGTGGATGTTTTTGTTAATCTTATATAAATTTTGTAATTCAGGATATTTTTTTTTGTAATATGAATAAATCTTTGAGATTTTCACTTGATTGACATAGTTGTTCATTTACCCAATCGTGTGAGTTGTCTATAATATTTCTCTTTTTATATGGAAATGATTTGTCAAAATAAAAAAAAAAAGTATTGAAAAACGCTATAAATTTTGCATTGAGGTCATAAGTAGAGTACATTTCATTCCAATCTTAATTTTTCAGGTTTTCTATAAACAAGCTTTTGTTGTTAGTATTATATCTTCTGCAACGCTCATAACACCTTTTAGGAAATTGAGTTTGATTCATAAATAACAATAAGAGTCTATGGTCGGAATAATGAATATCTTGAATATCATGCTACAGGTTGGTCTTCAAATTAGTGAAAATATTATCGATACCACTACTAGAGTTGTGCGTTATTCGCGTAATATCAAAGATTTGTCTGGAAAGACCAAAAGTGTCTAAAATATTGACTAATTGGCGATATTTAAGATTCTTTAAGATCTGAACATCGATCAACATTAAAATCACCACCAATAATTATTGGAATATTGACATTAAAATATTTATCTAGGGCCATATATAATTTTAGCAAAAATATTTCGAACTCCACATCGGGTGACCTATACACAGTAAAAAACAGAAAAGACCAATCACCAATACCCACTTTAGCTGCGCACATTTCGATATCTTTTTCAATACAAAATTCAGAAACATCTATTTCAACAGCGTTATTGATTTATTGTTGACACCCAAATACCAACAACACCACCTCTATAAATGTTTCTACAGAAATTACTTAAATCGTGACACTATAACTACTAACACAATTTTACACCTACAAGAGGGCTATAATATGGGTTATTGTCAGGAGAAAAGAGCCGATTTGCTAAATGAAAATTAAATTAATAAAAATTTTAGTTGATTTTGAAAACTTCTTAATTCTCTTACGGATTATTTTTATCTAGTTTTCTTATAAGAAAATCGTATTCTTTAACGTTTAGAAGCATATTTTCAAGTATAAGTATCAAATTTGTTCTTGATATTTCATTTTAGAACAACGAAAAATTGTATTGATTGTTACCAAAAGTATATTTAGTTGGATATCTACATGATATTTATAAAATCCCAATATTTCTTCCTACATTGGCATGTTTATTACACAACCTCTAGTATGAAAAAGAATAAGTAGTACTTATTGTTAATTCTACACATTATAAATATTTGCAAAATATGCGCTGTGGTAAGATGAATGGGGTACAATTATAATAAAGTTTGCTCCATAAGAGCGGACTTTTGAATGCCGAGCGTAGCCAAGTTGACCTTTGTGAAGGGGGAGTTACGCGTCGCACGATTCTCTTAAAAATGATCACAATTTGACGTGTTGCTATAGCACTCTAACGGTTTATATAGAAAGTCACATTTAAAATGGTACTGTTCTATACCTGTGTATGGTTCCGTATACATATAATTCTTTAGGTGATTGTACACCAGCGACACTTTCTAATTGTACGACCTACAGGGTAAAATAGAGCTACATGTTTAGGGTGGATAATAGACGGATCTATGCATTAACTGGCCGCTTCGAATTCTGTAAACACAGATGTGCTGTCTCTGTTATTTTAAAAAAAGCTTAGGCTGGATTTATTAATGTGCGAAGTTGAATGCATCTATTATGTATTTGTTATCTTTGCCTAGGAATAAATTTATTTCATGTTTGAAGTATTTCGAATAACTGTAGTGTTATTAAATGGTTTAAAGGGTATTTTCATTTTACAGGTAAACTACGACTAGGAACTAAACCAAGGGCATGTTAATTATACAATAAATAGCAATATCAATTATTACTACTTTTATTCATTTTATAATAATAATAACTCAGCACTACAGCCTGAAGGCCTTGGCTATGAGCGCCAAATACACTGAAGCCACTAAGAAGGGTTGTCCGAATGGTGACCCAACCAACCAACCGGTACCGCATATTGCTGCTTGACTTTCAAGATTGGCAATGATGCACCCTTCCTTCTCAGCCATACTGCCGGCTTTATTCATTTTATACGTATGCAAATAATAATGAAAGTATCAAAATGGATCCCATGAAAGTATTTAAAGTATTCAGCTATCAGTAAAGCATATCTCGGTTATGAAAGAAACACTTTTTTCAATATTACTGAACACATTAACTAAGTTGCGATAGCCCCTATGCAGAATATTAAACAATATTGTATTAAGGATTATTGCTACTTCTATTTTTCGTGAGATGGGTGTTGCGCCAATTAATTGATTAAATGCAGAGAAATTTGTAATAATGTCGTTATTGACAGAAATGCATGTTTTGTTTTCCCTGCGGCTTTGCCCAAATATACTTATATTTTTTAATCTAATTGATGTCTGATGATTTCATATCCAATTTTTAATTCGCTCCGGCTTCCTTCTTTGACCTTAAATGTTGAAGATCGATATGACGAGGATGCATTCAAAACCACGATTTTTATATCAGATATTAGAACGAAAAGCTCTACACTCGGTAGAATTTTTTTTTTTTTATTGGTTATAGTAATGCTATGTTTTTATTAATATTATAATAACAAGATAAAATAATATTTCGATTATAAATTCCCTAGTTCCAAAGATTTTACCTCAAAAGTCTCACAATTTTTTTTAAAAGAAATACAAAATTTGAATTAGTTCTAAATCGAACAGCAGTGATAGGTACAAATATAAAATGCAGGTTTAAATTAATTTATTATGTTAATATCGAAAAAAGGAATCGCAGGGAATTAAAAATAGATATGAAAACAATCATTAAGAACCAATTAGATTAAAAAACACAAACATATTTAGTAAAGCTGTAGGGATGTGTAAAGAAAACAAAACATCTGTTTGTATACAATATTATATTTAAGGTAAGTAATTGAAAAACTTCGAATTGTGGTAACCGAGATAAATCGGCAGGCATATGTATACGCCTTTGATGTACTTATTTCTCTCTATTTTATAAGTTTAATGTTTCCTATGTTTGCACTGTTACTGCATTCTTCCTCACATTTAAAGTAGATTTACTACAAAAAAAACACAGAGACCGCATATCTGTGTTTATATTTTCGCCGGCAGTGAATGCATAAGTCGTCTACTATCCGTGCTACACATATAGGCTCTATTTTATGCTATAGGTCGTACAATGAGAAAGTGTCGCTGATGTACATTCTTCACTAATTCAAGGTTTTCCTTATCAATCCGGTCCGGTATCATTAATTTGTTGTGCAACGCTGGATGATACAAGTTTTCCATAGCGATAATTTGCTATGTGTTATTTGAACCTAGTTGCGATAACACGCTTTGTTTGTCCAATGTAAACCTTATTACAGCCACTACAATCAATTTCGTAAATGCCCCACCTTTCATTGATATGAGGTGTATCCTTTGCGTTGCCTGAAAGGTTTCTCAGTGTTTTTCTCAAGGTGAAGCATACATTCAAATTCTGTCATTTAAAAATGTCGGCTAAACCTTTCGAAAATACCTACTCTAGAAATGTAATTTAACCATCTTTTTATCGCGGTTTTCTTCTGATGTTAAAGTAGTGGCACTTCTTACGTAGCGTTTATATTGGACTTTCTTCATACTTCGGACTGTATTTATAGAAGAGTAATAATTACCTCGTTTGTAAAATCTGGCCTTGTTAAATAGAAATTTCACTAATCCATCGATTAGAATTTTGATGCCGGCTATTTATGTTGTCCACAGTGATTTCAATCGTCCATTACACTAATAATAGTATTATCTCTGAAAAAAGAAATTTCTTGTTGTTATGTTGATAATTTTCACACTCTAGATATAGAGAAGGAAAAATTAAAATTGTTGGTAACCAAGTGAACGAAAACCAACAAATCTCGCGTTTTCGAATGCAGAAAACTATGTAGAATTCAAGCATAGTAATCCATATAGAATAATATTGCATATTTGGAGCTATCCTTATCCGTATGTCAGATTTGAACTTCTAACATTTTTGTTTTATTTATCAAAATATCTTCTTCTTACCAATCATCCTATATAAAGTATACAGGGTGAGCCACCACATTCGCGTCGGTTTATATACGAAAAGTAGTAACATATTTTCATTTTTTTTTTGTTAATAGTTAACAGGTTCAGCAGAACCACATTTCAAAATATTTTGAAGTATGCAGGGTGACTCAAAGAAAAGTTACACACCAAAATTGTGAAAAATTAAATGGAACACCCTGTATATTACCATATATTTTTTTGAGAGTACAGACTAAATAAAGGCGAGTTTGTGTTAGGTTTTTTTATACCTAATTCAATTCGTTTACGAGATAATTAACAATACTTCAAAATATAGACAAAAATTTAAGAGGCATTCCTGTTGTGCATATTTAAGCTAGATATTTTAAACTGTATTTATTTTTAACTGAGGCATTAGACTTGATAATAAAATAAAAGTAAAGCAAAAAATATGCAGCATGAACAAAAACATACTTTTCATTTTCGCTATCTTTAAAGGAAAGTAATTTTCTTATTTTGAATGGAACACCCTGTATCTATTACCTTATTTAGATTATAATTTTAATGATCTTTAAGATTGTGTTAATGCTTCCAATATCTATCTCTTATAGTTTCTTAGTAATTTAGAATTTTCTATTTCAAATATTAATTCCTATCCAATCTTTTACAAAGGTAGGTTTTGGCAAAATTGTCGCTTTTATTCATTATACACAAAAGTCATTTGACAGTAACAGAACTTGTCAGTTACGTATCATTGTTGTTCGTTGTTATTTAAAAAGCATTTTAATTATTTACAATGAGAAATTACCCTCAAGCAGAAAGGATTGATATGATTTTTATACATGGAAAGTGTGAAAGGATTTATGCGCAAAAATATCCTAATAGACGCCACCCCGATAAGCGTTCTGTAGAAAATTTGCTACAAGTTTTCCGAAGTACAGGAAGTGTGTCTTACATATAAGGAAACAACGAGAAAAACCGGTTACCGGAAATGAAGGAAATAATATTTTAGTTATCGGATCTCTCGCTGAAAATTCGCGTACAAGTCAGCGAAAAATAAATGAAACTACAGGCATAAGCAGAGGCAGCATCGGAAGAATTATAAAACTGAACAAATTTTACCCATACCACATACAACTGCATTAAGAACTTTTGGAAGTAGATTATGATCGGCGGCTTGAATTTTGTTTATGGGTTCTAGAAAAGTTAGGAGATGACGAAAATTTTCTCGATTATGTGCTATTTTCGGATGAGTCAACTTTTCATAACAACGGATAAGTTAATAGGCATAATTTTCATTATTACAGTGACGAGAATCCCAATTTCTTTAAAACCCTAAATCATCAAATCGATGACCTGTTAATGTGTGCATGGGACGGAATAGTTGGAAAGCACGTGATAGGGCCATACTTTTTGATGGTCACTTCTACAAAAATATACCTATTAAGACTCGACAAAGACTTTGGTTGCAATTAGCCAGTGCACCTGCGCACTTTCAAATAAGCGTTCGGAATGAATTAGATAGGCAGTATCCCAACAAGTGTATAGGACGTCCACAGAATTGGCCAACAAAATCTCCAGACCTAACGAGCCTAGATTTTATTTTATGCAGATATTTTAAAGATATTGTTTACAACATACCATCAACCACACCCCGACAATATGAAAGAGCGAATAAGAATGGCATTTCGATCTATAACGTTAAAATGTTTTGAGCAATGTTAAAGACTCATTTCAAGAAAGAGTACGCCTCTGCATTGAAAACGATGGCTTTCATTTTGAACACTTTTTAACACGTTATCACTTTTTAACATATCAGTTTATCCGTTGTAATAAAGTATATTTCTGAAGTTTACTTAGTTATGACTTTTAATTAATATGTAGGAAAAGCTAGTTGAAGAGTTAGGCTGATAAATATCGTTTATCTATGTTGAATAATAACAGCAGCTTTGTACAAGCCTACTTCAAAAAATAAAATAAAATAAGGCTAGGAAGTAATACTTGAAAAAGATAATTATAAATTACTAAGAAACTATAACAGATAGCTATACTAAGCGTTAACACAATCTTAAAGGCCGTTAAAATTAGAATCTACATAAGGTAATAAATACAGCGTGCTCCAGAATACTTACTTTTAGCTTACATAATCTCCACAGCTAGCATCTGCCTTGTACGAATGTATTAAATAACTTTAAAAGAATAAAGGTTATTTATTACTTGTTATGTTTTCGCTGCAGAATGCCCGTATTGATACTTTTTTTTTTTTTAATTTTTGTTAATTATAATACACAATATCTCGTTATAATTTAAAAAATAAGTACGTTTCTTTATTTACAGTTACTTTATCGTAAATGTTCTTTTTATATCATCCAAAGTCGTCTCGCATATTTTTAGACATATATGAAAATCATAAACTTTGAATGTCTCTCGAAATCATAGGCTTGCATCTGTTTTAGTTGCCTATAGATTACGAGCTAGTTCTTCAGTAGCCAAGAGGATGGTAAGCTATTGTTTGGGGCTCCCACAATATAAATTATAAACTATTATTGTATATAAATTCCATTAATACGTTTTCTAGGTCAATGGGTGTAATTACTTATATTTTCATTTATTTCTGGAGGTAGTAGCTAAAAATGAATGATATGGTTAATTATGAGATTGACAACAAATAAAATTAAAGTGTTATTTATCGTTCATAATTTTATTAGATGCAATTATATTATTGTTGGACATGACATTGTTCTTCTAACCTCTTTGGTATGTATTTTTTTCTTAATAGTAAAACGAAGTGTTGAAGAAGAATGAAGAATTGCCAATATGAATGAGTTTAGAAAATTTAGTTATTTAATGTATGAGATCGTTAAGTAATGAAATTAAAAATTAAAATACTAAAATGTTAATTTGACCAAACTCTCCAAATGTGAAATGGTGTGTAACTTAATTTTTTCGAGGGAATGCTATTTTCACATCATAAAAAGCCCAGCACCAACAGAAAATGTTTGTTGTCTGTGGTTTAATAAAAACGAAAGCGTTCGAACACGGGTTCGATAGCACAGGAATCACTATTATCGTAAAATGCTTAATATGAATTTTTTTCTTACATCTACAGTAACAGCGCGATCTGTTTGAAAACTATAACTCCTAAAGGGATTCCGAGACACGGCGATCAGAATTTTACGATAGGGTTTCCGTAAACTGTCGACGAAATTGACGGGAAAACTGTCGCCGTCGAACATTTTTCTTTTCGTGTGTATCACACGTGGCCTTCTGCATATTTCGTAACTGACCGCTACCCATTTCAGCACATACATTCAAACAACCGTCGTGATCTGCATTCCATAAGTTATTTCGTCCCCGAGAATTCCGCAGTATTTGCATAAAAGAATGTATGCACATGCTGAAGGAGCGCCTATTCCAAACAACACTTGGATTTAATATACACATTTATATCATCATTATAAGTATACCTGTTAGTTCGGGCGGGTCGGGAAATGCTTGATTGGACTATGTTTCGGAACAAGATAAAATAATATTTTTGTTATTTTGTTTTGGAACCTAGTACTAATCGAGTTAAAGTTTCGATTCAGGAGTAGTGGACATACTCAGCATGACATCTACAAATAAGAATATTATTTAGACATTTGTTTTGTACATTAGAAGTTAATGGGGATTTATCGGTAAATCTCGACCCGCCCCGCTAAATAAAATCTCGGCTCGGGATGGGAATTCCCGATACTATCCCGATTTAACAGGTATAATTATAAGTGTCTCTTATAGTACAACAATTGTATAATAAATAATATAAATTAGACTCTATTCACCTTATGATCTTTCTGCCAAGAACAAGTGCCTCGTTTGTTAAATACTTTGCAAACCAGTAGTGCATCTTGACCAGGGTTAACTTCTGTATACGAGGGTTGTTGTTCAAATCGCTGGACAGCACTTGCACCTAAACAGAAGAAACAAAACGCTATGAATAGTAGTAACGAATTGCATATAAATTGTGATTTTAACGGTAATGCTCCTTTAGAAACACAATTATCAAACTATACATTATAGTTTCACTTGCATTTATAGATTATAAATTAAGCATTGCTTTGTTGCGGCTTGTGGCTACTAGTGAATTACAATAAGCTTGCGTAAAATTTTAAATTAATTTCAAATACTAAAAGTTCAATTTAATTACTAATGTATACTAGTAATTAAATGCATCTCTTGTAAACTGTATGTTAAAAAGAAAATTGGAAAAGAGGAAATAGACAAAGTCACCAAATTTAAAGTATACAAAACCACTGCTGTATTAACAATAAATCTCGGACCCTGCAAAAGAAATAGGAGGAAAAGCAATTACAACCAAATGAAATTCTTAAGTTTTCTTATCTTTTGTTCAATTTTTTCATTTCGTATTCTGTCTTATTTCGTTTTTCCACTTATGTTTATATTTGAACAAAAGATGAACCAAGAAAATCACCAAAATTGCAAGAACGTAATTAAAATGGCATGATTACAGAAGAGTGAAACATGATATTGGTTAAAAAGATATTTGAAACAAAAGATAGAGATGAGAGAGAAAGGAAGGTCAAAAAAAAGAATGATTGAACTACATAGTAAAAAAAAATGCAGTAACATTCTAGGTTTTTTTTACAAGTAACTAAGGAAATTTATATCAAGCTGTAAATTTACAATTTTATAATTACTACTATTAATGCCCCTGATTAAAATTTCGTCTTTCTAGATAGTTTTGCATCCTGTAGTTGTTTTTCTTTAAGCCGTCGATAAAATCTAACCAATTTATTGCTTGTAAGGCACCCCCGCAGAGCCAAATCTCTCTCTTAATCATCATTACGGCCCCGGAAAAGAAAAACAAACCGGTTACTGCGACTGACTAGGGCGAGATTCGAACTCGCGGCCGCTCGCACTAGTCGACACCCCGCAAGGCATTCCGCTAATGCAAGAGCTTTGTAATGCTTTCGATATTATATGAACTTTATCCTTAGGAAAAAGTAAAAAATTGACGGAAAGGTCTTCTGGTTGCATAAGAGCAGTGTAATGTGTTTGCACGCGATGTTTTGCTTTTCGTATTGTCAACTTTTTCCTTGAATGATTAACACAGAGAGCAAACGACATTTTCGAATACAACTTGAGTATACTAAGAAGTTATTTCTGCTAAAAATGGCACAATCTTTATAGAAACAGAAAATTAAAAAGAAATAATGCTTCGTGTGTATGTATTATAGTGTATTAACAACCTAGACACGAAAAGAAAAATAATAAGAGTAGTATTGTTTAGCGCACCTCGATTTCGCACAGTGTATGCATAAGAGAAGGCACAGCTATTTTATTGTATTGCTAAAACAAATGAAGGGTACACGGGAATAACGATCAAAGTCCATTTTTTGTGAAAATGAGTGCCATTTTGTAGGAAATTCTGAGTATTATAATAATGCGCGTTGAAACTATTTCAAAAACGGTCGTAGTCCGTAGAAATCAAAGTTGCTATAATGTAGTTTCGTTTTAAACCTTTAAGTGTCAAACTTTAAAATTCATTTATCTCTTAATGTATGAATACGGACTTCGATCGTTATTCCCGTGCACCCTTCAAATGTAATTGGAATAAATATGAAAAAATCGTCCCAACCCCTTAGTTAATCTAACTGTATACCCTAAGCGCAGCTAGGCTGTTCGAGATCACGCTCAGACACGAATCCTCCCTTCTCCAACTATTCTACACAGCATCCTGAGTATAAAATTACAGCTTTAATAGTGACATTCACAATATGAAGTAAATTTACAAAGGAACCTGTTGTATTACACATTCAGTTACAGTCGGTAAGTACGAGTAACTTCCATAGCAACATTTATTCATTTACTATTGTTTACGATTTTTCTTTCTATCATTTCTTTGCGCGTTTCATATTTGAGAAGCGAATTTTTCTTTTAGCTTTAGTATTTTCTTCTGTAATTTTTAAATTTTTCTATTGTTAGTTTAGCATACTATTTTTCATTTTACAAACTTTAATAACTAGTTGTGATACAAAAAGCGTTTCAGAATTATAGGTTAGTAGTAGTTGTGTAACAGATTTTTATTAAAGAATAAAGATACACAAAAACCCATCACCCATAATATATACAACAGAACCTTCTCCAATTGCGTTGATATTTATAAATTTACAGCTCGCACCAAATAAATACAGCAAGCCTACTTAAAAAATGACGTTGCCGTAAAAATTGTCCTGTGATAATTTTTTAGCCAAATGATGAGTATTGGTAATTGATTTTGTTCGATATATGGCTGAGAATAAAATATACGGTAGTTACGTTTCGGTTTATTAATAAACCCTTTTCAAACTAATTTTTTTCCCACTTTACATATTCTTCTTGTTTATAATTTACATATCATATTTTAATTTTTCTTATTGTGCCGTAAGATACTGTAAAATAACGCGGTTATTTTATTGTAATATCACTATATTGTTTACTGTGAAGCTAGAGATCGGAAAGCTTGAAAGGAATGGGTAGACAAGTATTGTTACAACTAATATCATCCTACCCCCATGGATTTTGAAAGAAAGAAAGAAGCTTATGAGATGGTTCACCAACTGTATATGCCTTAGTTGCTTTTCCTATTTCTTTGAAATACTTACATTTAAACCGTAGAATTAATTAAATTTTATATGAAATCTGAATCTGAAATAAAAGGTAGGTTTGCCCATTTAAAATATCGAAATTTATTGCCTAGTATTACGCATTTGCATGCATTCTCAGATTTGGAATGTATATGAAAGTTAACAGGGATTACCATTTACAGTTTACCTTTATCTGGTAAGAAAAAAAGAGGAGAATACATAGTTAGCAATAACTATATAATATATATTTGTGTAATCGTATATTAGGGCATAGGAAACACCTTCTTAAAAGGAATAGAACGGAAAAGTGCACTACGTGGTAGTAATATGAGCTATAACACAACAATAAATCGATCAATAATAGTATTTTTTTTATTTCTAAAAGAAAAGTGCAGATGTATAAGTATATCTAGAGTTGTTACCATTACAATGCAATAGGCGATAGAAGAATAAAACAAAAATTAACCCTAGCAAGAACAGGATAGTAAGCATTCTTGATGAAGGTCGAAGTTAGTTTAAGAGGTAAGGTAGTTGTATACATTAAAATTGCCCCTTAGTTTCGGATTTCATCCGTAAGGCAGCGGGACTATCAATTCCTCGTAACCTACGAAAAAATTAGTCGAATCAGAACAATAGGTTAGGAGTTATGCAAAATATGAATTTTTATCCAATATTTTCAATATTATCATTGTCCTGTGCTTTTTGTTGTTTTTTTTTATCTACTATCTAAACATAGGAAGTAATAGTAATAATTATTTATATAGCATTTGCTGTATAAAATAAGTTAGCATTTAGCGTATCAATAGTGTGGAAATACATACTTATATATTATTTTTTAAAGGCATTAGTGCTTTTACAACATTTAATTTCAAAAGGTAGCTATTACATATTTTTAATTCGCTAATAAGTATAGTTTTATACTACGGGCACGATGCTGCAAATACCCACGGACAGCAAGGCACCCGAAATTGTCTTCACTGAAAAGGTGAAAATCTCCATACCGAACAGAGACCAGGCACGTAGTGAGATCACTGCTAATGATAACTGGTTCATGGACGGATCCAAATCCAGCCAGGGCACAGGAGCCGGTATTTGTGGGACCAGTCCTAATCAAAGGATATCCATAAGCCTGGGGAAACATACAACGGTCTTCCAGGTAGAGGTATTCGCCCTTGCAGTCTGTGCAGAAATGATTGCAAAAGGGCGCTACATAAGGAGGAAAATCAATATAATGACTGACAGCTGGGCTGTCATCAAAGCAGTTTTGAACCCCGTAACTAGGTCAAAACTAGTTAGAGACTGCAAATAATCCCTCAATGCACTGGCACGAGACTACACAGTGTCTCTGATTTGGGTGCCGGGATATGAGGATATAAAGGGCAATGTAATAGCCGACGAACTAGCCAAGGAGGGCTCTAAGAGACACTTCATGGGTCCAGATCCCGTATGTGGAATTACTAAGGATTCCGCAAGAAGGGAGATCTGGACCTGGTTAGATAAAGAAAGTACAAAGAAATGGAGGTCGACTGAAGGTCAACTCTATACCAAAGCGCTGATAGGGAATGGGGATGTTAGTTTCTCTGATAACCTACTCAGGCGTAGTAAGAAAGAGGTTAAAACCACTACTGGGTTGGTAACTGGACACTGTCCCCTGAAAAAGCATCTATACAACACAGGTCGGGTAAGCGAACCGTGGTGTATAAGATGCGAACTACAGGAGGAAACGAGTTTACATGTAATCTGCACATGTGAGGAACTGAAGATACTCAGGCAGAAATATTTCGGGAGAGATCTATTGGAACCCTCGAAGGTTCCCTCAAGTTCCCACTGGGCAAGATACTGGGCTTTATAGAGAACACGCTCGAGTGGAAATAAGAGAATTAATAGGGATGGTACAACGAACACCTAGCTCAAGTGCCCGGACTTTAATGCCCACCCTAACTTTTAATGAATGAATGAATGAAAGTATAGTTTTAGATGTTGGAACTCTACCGTACATCTGTCTAGTGTCTAGAAATTATCAATATTTCTGGTATCGTGATTACGTACGTTTTTAACAAATACCAACTTTTGGTTGAGGTAGCGGGGTAAACGTTATTTTTCATCTTACATACAAGTCACACTTTCATAAATATGTTTTATCTAACGCTCAGTAATACCGTTGTAAAAAACAAACATGTGGTGCCACTATTATTTTATATAATGTTACTTACTTTTAGTGTTAGATAGTGCATAGCGTAAGATTATATCGTGGACGTTCATCAACTGATCATATTTCCATTAATAACAAAAATTAAAATGAAGATAATAGAGCACGTTTCCCAAACAAAGCAGGAAAGAAAAGGTATATGCGAAGGCTAGAAACTTCATGCAAGCGGCATGAACATATTGAAAATCTTGAAAGAAAGTTAACGTGGAACACGGTAAGGTGCATACAAGAGGACTGGCAAGAGATAAAAAGACAGTATCATACGTACGGGGGAAGAAATTTTAGTACTAAATCGCAAAGAAACATAAGTTGGTTTAAAGAAGAATGGGAGGAAAAAGTAAATGCGAAAAACAAAGCAGCAAACAAATGACTGCAAAATGAAGCCGAAAGCGAGTAAGAAGAATATAGGAAAAGAAGAAAAAGTACAGAAACTTTATAAAAAGAAGAACAACAGAAATAGCAAGGCACTATTTGAATATATAAAACGACAAAATAGTAAAGAAGTTCCTACAAAAACACCTAAGAAAAAAATGGGAATTATACTTTAAAGAATTCGAAACCACATAATGTAACATTAAAACATTGTAGTCATATACGATGATAATTCATCAAGAATTGTTTTTAATAATCTTTAGTTTATTATTAAATCAAAATCAAGTTTTTGTTTAGTTTTGATACAATTGGAGGTTCTTTATGTGTACCTACTTATTTATATCTACATTAAAGGAATAAACAAAAACAATAATAAGTTTATATATTTAACGCAATTTATTTAGTTTAAATATCAGGAGAAATGTAAAATAGAGCCCGGAACTAATTTTCCTTAATTTTTGTGTTCCTAAGAAAAGTTTCAAATTATTATGGATACAAAAGTTTTACGTTTATAAACTTAGTGTTGTTAGGAAAAACAGTTTGAAGACGTGTATTTAAAAAAAAAATGACTAATATGAAGACTGTTTTGCCCAATAAAGATATTAGGGATGCTGCGTAGGTTTTCACGACCGATGTAACTATAACTAACAGCTTCTTGCGGGTTTCGTCGTGTGTCAAAACTTTCGCTCGACGTTTCGCTGTTCATTAAGGAGAGCATAAGACTTCATGCGAAACCTTAAAGGAGCAGAACAGATGTGCTACCAAGAAGCCGCTAGACCACCCAGGCTGTATGGAATACCAAAAATACATAAAGAAGGAGTGCCATTAAGACCGATTGTAAGCAACATTGGATCACCGACCTACGATTTGTCGAAATATTTAGCTAACTTACTAAAGCCATATACCGGACAAACTGCAACGTAATGTGAAGAATTCGAAACATTTCGTGGATATTCTGTCTACGCTGAAGACTGAACCTAAAACATTTTAGTAGTTCGACATTATATCGCTATTCACTAACATATCCACGGAGGACGCACTGGCCTTACTTCCAGGACTTGGACTACAAGAAGACATCATTGAATTAGTGAAAACTGTGCTTATCCACGACATACTTTTTGTATGAAGGAAAATACTACGAGCAGAAGAACGGAACAGCAATGGGAGCCCTTTATCACCAGTAATAGCCAACTTGTTTATGGAAGCATTTGAAGAAGAAGCCCTAAGTTCCAGCGATATGAAACCCCAAGTGATTGGCTGCGATATTGGACGATACTTTTGTAATATGGCAACACGGAGAAGAAAAAACTACAACAGTTCTTGGAACATATAAACTCACAGCACCCAGCCATCAAGTTACCATGGAGAAAGAACAAAATGGAAATTCTCCCTTTCCTGGATGTTATGGTTAAGAAAACAAAAGAGGGAATGCTACAGCACGCAGTATTTAGAAAGAAGACGCACACTGATAGATATCTGCATGCAAGATCTCACCATCATCCGATGCAGAAGAGGACATTAATACAAACTTTGCTATCCAGAGCCGAAACCATCAGTGACGAACAACATCTTACCAGTGGAAACATACATTTGGAGAAAGCACTAAAGAAGAATGGTTACACTGACATCGACATAAGGAAAGCCACTAAGAAGAAGACGACACTGGAGAAAACTACAGAACCACGAAGAGGGATGGCGTGTTTACCTTACATAGCAGGAGTCACCGAAAAAGTAGGCCGAATTTTGAAGAAACGTAACGTACAAGTACGCTTCGGGACTGCAACGTCGATCCAGCAGTATCTACCGACCGCAAAGGATAAGATACCCAAGGGGCGGACAGAAGGTATCTACAAGATAACATGCCAATGCGGACAGTGCTACGTCGGACAAACAGGAAGAGCCATCGACATAAGAATAAAAGAACACGAGAGGGGACGCAAGATTAAGAAGGACCGAGCAATCCGCGGTGGCAAAACACATGCACGACACCGGACACAAAATGGATTTCAAGAATGTAAAAGTAATAACTACCACCAAAAATTACGGAAAAAGACTCATCAGGGAAGCCATAGAAATAGAGAAGAATAAAACCGTTAACAGAGAAGAAGGGTACCACCTTAGCAACACGTGGAAGAGCCTACTACGAACCGTCACGGTCAATGGAGCGGAAACTACACGGTTGGATGCACCAGGGGCGTATATAAGAAGAATGTCGGACCATGGAGAATCAGTTCAGTTATCCTGAAGAAGCTGTCAGTATGAACAGCGAAACGTCGAGCGAAAGTTTTGACACACGGCGAAACCCGCAAGAAGCTGTTAGTTATTTTAGGGATGCTGTCCGCCAATAAAAAATAATCATACCAAGTGTCACTTAAACACTAACAGGAATCATAAACCTTTAAATGATACCCGACATATGTAATATTCATATATGAAAATTAAATGTTGAATTATTTTACGCACTCGTCATCATATTACACAATAATGAAGTGTACTAAGTCATTTTTTTGTTTAATTTGTTGATGGACCCGACCCTATTTCGTTTCTTTCCTTTTGGTACTTTCGTTGTTTTTGTTACTTTCATTGTTTCACTACTGTAGTTACTTCCATTATTTTCGTTACTTCAGTTACTGCCGCTATTTTGTTACTTTAGTTACTTTTATTACTTCTGCCGAAACAGTTATTGCACTTACATATAGGTAATAGTAACATTCGGTTCTTGGTGACGCGGGTGACTGAGCGCAAAAAGTACCGAATACTTTTGTCAGCCGGTAATTTACTTCGGATCTCAGCAGGTTACGAATACTCATTTTATTTACATCTCTAATTGATGCGTTATTATAATGAAAGACGAAACCTAAAGAGCATCAGAGAGACGACGGGAAAAGCATTTAAAAGAATGGGAAGTTCTTATTAAACAAAACATAGGAGGCAAAGCAACAGAAGATGATGTGTCGGTTAAAATGTGAACACACGTGAACATTTGTTTGGATAAATAATTATCGTTTATAGAAATATTTCTTAGGCATTGCTGCTGCTGCATGTTGTTGCACATCTTATTCCTACTTCTTAAATTGGGTACTTACGTAAAAAAGACTAGTTGTATATTCACCATAGGAGAAAAGTAGTATTATATGTAGTATTGTTTTACTTGTAGTCAGGTGTACTATATATTTGTATTCTTTGTATGTTGAGTATAAGCGCATTGATATTCCAACCACGACGTACTTTATATAAAATACTATGCTAATGTTACAAATACATCTTCGTACGTTATGCAGATGATGGAAATGGGTTTCAGCGTACTCCTTTAATCTAAGTCAAATTTTCGATTCTAGGCATTCCGAAACTAACTTACTGTAATAACATTGCTTCGCGCTGATAACGTATTCTCAAAGCTGTTAGTTATTGTGGAATATTTTTCCCATTTAGCAGAATCGTCGGAAGAAGTGGCTTGAGATAAGAAATATGTCTGAAATGGTTATAGATAAGGTGACGTACTCGGGAAACGAATTAGGTACATATATCATAATATAAAGATCTTATATACAACTTCGTAGAGACATACATAGAAGTTTCAGTGTGAGTATAATTATTTACTTATGCCTAGATGTTAGTTCAAACATTACGACAACAGCGACAATGCGTGAACTCTCATGGCTAGTGTGTTTATTGTAGGTACCTAACTTCTTTTAGATTTTTTTTATCTGATTTTGATGTATTAAAATTTGCGTTTTACGTTTGTTTGTTTATATCGCCAAAATAATGACTGAACTAATCCTCAACCCATGACGTTCTGCTAGTTCTTTCCACTGCATTTGATTTCAACGAACTTGGGTGGAAAGGTCTTCGTGTGGTGCCCAACTTACTTGTTGGCGCTTTTGTTCTTTCTTACAGTAGGTACTTCTAAGTTATAAAAGTTTCAATATTTAATTCCTTTAAACCTCGCATATGTTTCGTGTTCCTTTAAATCTTAGTTCAATAGTTCTTCCTGTTTATTCGACATAACACTATACTCTTATATGTTGTAGACTCCTACTGCACCACTTTCCATCATATCCTCTACTCTTGGCAAATATCGCTCATCGGTATGCTAGTTTCAAAAGTATTACTTCAGGATTCTGCCTACCTTTTCAATTATTGGAGCTGAGTATGTTAATCTACCTATTTTGTTTTTGGCAAAATTCATTCATTCATCACTGATGGTTCCGCCTTTGAATAATAAGATATTAGTTTCCTTCTATACCAGGAACAGATCTTTTTCTTGTCCTCCTACGGTTTCATCGCAAATAACATTTTCTGAATTTGCTTATATTCCAGTTGATTATGGATATTGAAAACTGTGCAGTTGCTTTTGAGGAAATACTCGAGAAAAATAGATATAAATAATTACTACAAAAACAGCATATGAATGAGTAAATAGTGATATCGTTGTTATCATAGTTATTTCCGAAAATTATATTAATGAAAGCAACTGGATTCTGAAATAGAACTACACAGCATCAAGGGATTCGCGCAAATTGTTCACTTTAAGATGACCCCACGCGCTACGTAACACTTAGGTATACTTAAATATATAGATATTGTATTGTCCCAAGATCTACAGATATCGACATTATCAACATGGAAAGTAAGGTAATGACGACAATAACATACTAAACTAGTGGAGTAACAATGATAATAACTCAGCACCGCGGATCTTGAAGGCCCTTAGCTTGGAGTGCCGAGCCACTGAGAAGTGTTGTACGAATGGTCACCCAACCAATAACTGGTACCACACTTTATTTACGAAAACTAAATTATTACAAATCATTCCAACCGCGTGCTCCACCTAAAAAAGGTACTACACGAGGCTACCTATTCTAAGTATTATATGGGTTCCATAACAATTGAAATATTCCTACTCTAACTAGATAATTCCCCTATGATTCTTAATAACAAGAATATAATGCAGTAGCCTCGCGACCATATGAATACTACTTTTGTGAAATGATGAAATATGTGGAATGTGATTAGTTCACATAATCGCGAGTCTATTGTAAATCAGGCAGCTATCAGTTATTATTATGGTGATAATAATAACAATAGAAGTATGATATGCTACAATAATAAAAATCATGAGTTTTAGTACAGAAAATGAGATATAAAGATACTTTGGAACCATTACACATTAAAAGTTGCAAGAAATGCTATAGCTGGATAAGCAATAGAAATCGATTCTTACATAGATTTGGCTATTTTTTTTTTCTAAAGTAGCTTTATACAGAATGTAACAAATATGAGAGCCAAA
>RXPK01004740.1:0-53478 GCA_004143645.1 Protaetia brevitarsis | reverse complement strand
CATAAGTTGGGACTTCTCGAAGCAAGTAGTCCTATGCTGATCAGTGCAGAGTAAGTGAACGTACCTAGTAGCTATTATGATCGTTAAAAGTCTGTTTATTGATAAGAAAGGACCGAAATAGACTAGAGCATAATAACGTTCATAATATGCCTCCTGATGAAGCGCGTTTTCAGTTTTAAAATCGCTGATAATAAGCACTGTTCAACCTAGCAACACACGTGTTCAATATGAGAGTTCAAGTTAATTGCTCGTCCCAGATAAACACCGAGAAAACTTTATATGGTCAAGAGACCCAGATACATCACCATTCGGGAAACGAATCTATCGATGTTGGTGATTTTACGTTTGTAAAATTTGACGCAAGCAGATTTTCGTGTTCGAGCAGCAGACTGTTGCAAGACACACTCCACTAAAAGCTCTAAGATTGCTCCACCTCGGACAAGAGATCCCGCTCGTCGTGGGAAGTCACAAGCATTGAAGTGTCGTCAGCAAATATCACCAATGCTTCTACCTTCACATAGTTAGGTAAATCATTTATGAAGGCAATAAAAAATAAGAGTCCAAGTATTGAACCCTGTGGTACTCCGTGTCAACCTGATATTCGCTAGACCTTGCATTGTTTAATCCTACTCTGATTGTTCTTCCAGAAAGGTACCTATATGTCTTCCTACCAAATACTGAAGTTGAAAACGTTTTCATTTGTGAAGTGGACTTTTTCCGAATGCTTTTATTTTTGAAAAAAGTAGTTCAGAAAGTATCACTGTTTTATAAATATTCTTCTTTATCTAATCAAAGAAATAGATTTTTATTCGACTAGAGTGGATGTGCAGAAGCAGGCTTTGCTATGTCTTAGCCATTGTTTATTTTCTACATTTTATCTTCTGCATAGTTTTATGAAACAACTGGGCTTTGTGCTAAATTTCGCGGGATTAACCCTACTGTTACTTGTTACGTTCTTCTTCCATGCACTCGCTTGCCTAATAAACATTTTATTTAACGAAAATTTTACGACCGCGCACTAATGTCGGCGGTCGGTCAGTTCACCGTTTCGACTCGACGATATAAAAACACTGAAGGTTCGCATTTTTTAATACCTTTTCCAAAATTACGCGTATCGTTTAAGTCGTAAACTGCGGCGTATCTCGGGAATGACTTTCGCGAAGAACGTCGACTCGGCGGAAAGGTAGAAAGGAATAAAGAAAAAACCCGCAGCGCGCACGGTCTGCCTACGATCCCACGAATCGAAACGTGAGGTCATCCAAACTAATTTAAAACCCACCAAATTCGCCGTAGCATTCTTTTAGTAGCGACCATAAAAAGCATGTTTTACTGCGCGCGTACGGCGGCTCCATTGAAGAGCCGAAAGTTGTTTATGTCTCTAGCGAAAGAATAATGTTTCTCGCCTCCATTCCCAGACACCGGTAACGAGCTACGGTTCTCTTGCGTTCGGACCACTCTCGTCCGCTCGGAATGATTTGCATTTCCAGCACGGTTTCGTTTTTGGTAGTGGTAATGTGAAAAACACAACGATCCCCTTCCTCCATTGCGCAATTGAAACTAGAGTCAGAGGGCTTACAAAAAAAGGGACCACACTGACAATACTTAATTTATAAAAAGCTAAATAATTGCTAATTACATACACTGTGGAAAATATTACGGTGTTGGCGTTAATTTTGCGCTAGTCAAATATTAGTGTTGATTTTTACAAACTTTGCCAGACGAGTGACTACGCGTATTTAATAGAACAGAAATACTAGAATTTCGTGTGAATTCTTTGTTCAGATATGAGGATTGACTATTTTTCTAGACATTCAGAAGCGTCAACCAATCAGAATTTTCCCTCGGATAGAAATATAGAAACCCACACCTATTCTAATACAGTATTGCATTATACGCACCACCTGCATTGCACGTGTATCTGTTTTCGTGTTTGATTCTCGTATTAACATATCCAAACAAACACCAAATATGACTGACTTGCAAAGTGTAACCTCGTGTTATTAAACGTAATTCCAGTGGGCATAAAAAATTTCAACATCTTAAGGATGTATTGGAACATCTATTTACGCAATTAGTTTAGACTTGAATCAAATAGCATAAACATTCACTTAATTTTTAATGGTTCTCAAAAAATCATTTTAAAATTGGTACGTTTAGTGTGAAACAAAACTTGTGAATGAGTGGTTTGCCATATTTATAATTGAGAAAACGTCTTAAAGAGAGAATATTATAGCACTAAGAAATAGGGAGTTGCATATTAAAAAGACGTTGTGTTTAGAAATGTGTGTTAAAACACCCAATAGATCGCATTCATTTAGTTAAACAGCTTGGTAAATTTTGTCTAGTCTAGATCAAATAAAATGTGACTAGAAGTATTTTAATTCCACGTGTTCAGTTGGACAAAATAACCTCTTAGCAATAGACAATACTTGACTATCTTTGCTCGTCAAATTTAAACTCTATAGTTCTCGACAAAACAACACGAAAGTGTGGACCTCTCCTGACTATTAAATTAGTCAAAAAAGTGTTAAAATTTTCAACTGTGTAGGGAGTCAAATTCATCCTATGGAATTAAAAAAGTATTACTTACAACAAATTTATATGTACTTTTGGAGAGGATACAGAAATTTTTAAATTTTAAATTTAATTTTTTATTTTTGTTATTAATATCCCTCATTATATTATCTTCATAATACAAAAGAAAATGCATTACAACAGCAATTATATTTTACAGTCTAAAAATAAAATCAAGACCACTTGGAAGTTGGTCGAAAGAATATCTGGACGTAATCCTCGGAAAAATATTGATATTAGCAAACTATGTGACCACCAGCAACAAACTCCCACTGATATTCTTAATAAATTCAATTCCTACTTCATAAGTATGGGCAACGATTATAATCAAAGTAGAGGAAATAGAGTACACATCCATATAAATGATAGGTCTCTGGTATTATATAATCTGGATACCGTACAGATCTTTAACATAATAATTGCATTAAAAGATAAGTACTTCATTTGTACGACCAGATGGATTACCTACAAAGTTAATAGAAACTGGTGCAGACATACTCTGCACTCCAATAGTATATACGATCAATCTTTGCTTTGCGACTGGTATATATCTAGACCAACTAAAAACAGCTACCATTGCACTGATCTTCAAAAATGGTGATGAAACAAATATTGCGAATTATAGATCGATTGCACTAATATATATTATAGCTAAACTCGTTAAAAAAGTTATACTATCGCCACTAATAGTTTTCACTGAATCCTGCAATCTGCTAACACCTTTTCAAAACGCCCACATAAAAGGAAGATCAACCACTAGAGCCATCTTCATTGCGATTAATAAGATAACACAAGCGGCATCCGAAATGAAGAGTTTTTATGGACTTATCAAAAGCCTTAGACAACGTAGATCACACTACTGCAGTCCTACTTGACAAATAGAGTACAGTGCGTACAATCACATTCTGACAGAGGAACCTATCGATCACAATGGCTAGAAAATGGAAAAGGTGTCTGGCAAGGTTCAATATTGGGAGCATTTGTCTTTATCTTGTGTACGAATGACCTGCAGCGGATAACATCACACTTTCTTACCATGTATGCTGATGACACGTCAATAATTATAAAAGAAAAGATTAACAATACGTTAGAAGACGAGATTGTAGATGTTTTAAATGCAGCAAACAACTGGTTCCGAGAAAATAATTTAAAACTCAATGTAAATAAAACTGACATGGTAAAATTCTCATTGGAGAAGAATAATAACAGGTCAATAAGCTTTGCAGATTATCAAATAACCTCAACAAATAACGCGAAGTTTTTTGAGATTGCTAGTTGACAGGGCTTTATCCTGGAAAGACCATATAGACGTACTTGCTAGAAAGATATCTAATATGACGTATGCACTACGAATCATATCGACCATAAATTCATAGAGAAGCAAGCATTGGCGGCCTATCATGCATACGTAGGGTCACGACTATCGTACGGCTTCTGGGATAATTCCGTAGGCGCTGAAAGGATCTTCGTCCTCCAGAAATCGTGCCCCAGAAGCATCTTCAACCTGCTTGTGCTACGACATGTTTCATACTTTTTATAGTATTATGAAATAAAGGCATATTATTATTATTATTATGAACAACAAAAACTGCTCCTGTGCCATATAGATAAATAGATAGATAGATAGATATTTGTCCAAACAAATACAAAAAGTATAGTGAATATATCAAAGTACACATTCATATTATGGGGTTTAATATAGATAAATTGTAAAATTAGATTAAACAGAATTAAGATTAACATAAAAAGACACTAAACATTATCGTATTCCTGGAATAACTAAATATTCGTCAAGCAAGGAAACGCAATTCTCTAGCAAAAGATTTCGCAAAGCAGATTTAAATCGAATTATTCGTTTCTGGGCAAGAAAAACATGATGCGCATGCGGCGAAGAACCTCAAAACAAATGCCGTACGACAGTCTGGTGAAAACCTGACCACAATAAACGGTTACCAAACTGTTGTGATTCAACACCCAGCTTAAGATTGCACGGCGTATTTACTCTATGTACCGATTGACGGCAGTGGTTGTACCAACTAAGTGTTTCATCTAAAAGCACCCTAAGCAGGTCAGCTGAAGTTTCGCGTGGTTGTTTCATCAGTTAACTCTGCTATTTGTTGACTTGGTCCTCTTAATAAATCTTGGAAGTATTCCTTTCACATTTCCATCATTTGTTTTTCTTCCGTTATTGGTTTGTTATTTTTATCCTTTATTATATTTCTATTTGTTTGTTTAAACAAACAAATGTTAAACAATGTTAAAACAGCTTTTGGAGGTCCCTAAAGTTTTTTCCAGGTTTTCACCGAATGTTGTCTAACTCTTTTCTTTTTCTTTTCTAATAGTTTCTTTAGCTTTTTGCTCTGGTCTTTGTATTTGTTATAATTATCTTATCTGCCTCATTGATTGTCGCTTTAAAGATCTTTCATGTTTTTTTTCAGTTCAATATCGTCATTACCTACTGTCACTCCTTCCCTATCTATTATTCTCATTATCTCTTCTTCATATCTCTTAGGGATTTTTTCCTAATATTAAATAAATATTTAAAATATAAATCTTTAGGATTAAGCTATTGTTAAGTATTAGAATAGGTACTGCTGTTGTTTTGTTTGTTTTTAAGGTCATCATCTTTCCTGTTTCAACTTCCAATTCATGATGTGTGAAAAAGCAAGCAGCTACGTGAAGACGGCACGGCTATTGGTATTAAATAAACGTGGAGGTTGCTTCTTCAGCACTCAGAAGGATAATAATAATAATTTGCTGGCTATCAGTAACCAAATTTGGGACTTCTTTCCAGATCCTCCCAGAGTAAGGTGTTTGCCATGGTTTTCCCTTACTCCTTAGCGAATGCTGGGAGTTAACTAAAGTCGTACCATGGGCATAAATATTGTAGCAACTGATTTACAATAGACTCGCGATTATGTGAACTAATCACGTTTTACATATTTCAGCTGTTCACATAAAGTAGTATTTACATAATTGCGAGGCTACTGTATTATATTTTTGTTATTAACAATCATAGGGAAATTATGTACTTAGAGTAGGAGCATTGTAATTGTTATGGAATCCATATAATACTTAGAATAGGTAACCTCGTGTAGTACCTTTAGATGGAGCACGGGGTTTAGGATAAATGTAATTATTTAGCTTTTTGTAAATGAAGTATATAAAACAACACTGTTTACTGATACCTTTTCAACCCATTTTAACTTTTGCATAGAAAGCTGTTATGGGTAGAAGGAAACTGGGACTTTCTGGAATTTAACATACCAATGGTCCATGCAGCTGCTAATTTTTCTTTTACAGCCATATGTAATACAAGAGTATAATAAGTTTTTATAATCACGATACGTATTTTTTTAGAACTATTAAGAAGATGATTTGAGTTATTTATTAATTGCAAAAAAAGGTAAAAACAAATCATGCCTTCCCCGAGTATTGAGTACGAATGCATCAACCGTAGACGCAGTACGTTACTATTGACCTCTCCGGTATAGCAGAGAGTACGCGCGCGCTTATTGATCATCCAGGCTCCGACAGGAGCTTCCAGTTTCCGTAGCGCCGTCCACGCAATAATAACCAAACTAACCAACAATGTATCGGTAATTAAGATACAACAATCAGATTAACCAGCGACGTAATCTAAATAATAAATAATGTGATAGCCCCCGAAACGAATAAAATCGATCTAATATATACATAAGGACACATGTGATATTCAGTCGGAAATTAGTGATGTTGTCTGGAGCGTATCTCTATCCCGTTCTGGTAGTGTTGTGCAGTGTCGTAGATGACGCGCTATCGAATCCGGACGCCAAGAGGTTGTACGATGATTTATTGAGTAATTACAACAGGTTGATCCGGCCTGTTAGCAACAACACCGATACGGTGCTCGTAAAATTGGGCCTGCGTCTATCTCAGCTGATTGAACTGGTATGACTGGATTACGGGATCGTAACTCTTAAGTATTGTATAGAGGTGATGATGTCTTGAAATATCTGAACGAATTTTTCCCCACTCGAATTCGAAATAATACTAAATATATGTTAAAACTTCACTTCATGTAAAGAAACGTTCTTTTAAACCATACCTTATTTCCCCACAAAAAAAAATATCTTGTGGTGACAAGAAACTCAATTTTCTTACGTTTATATGTAACTTTAATGTAAATATAGGGGAAGGTGGGGCAAGATGGGAACATTAAGCTTTAGAACACTGCATCCGGATTGCAAATTGATATACAAAGTTCTAAGTACATTTCTTAATAATATCGTCCATAAAAATTATGAATAATATTGGACTTAGGCTTCCTCCTTGTCGTAGTCCTGATTGTGTTGTAAAGGTATCTGATACATCATTATTTGCTATTACTGCGTTAACATTGTTCGTATAAACTTTTGTAATTATTCTTATAGTTTTATCGTTTATGTTCCTTTCTTTTAAAGTATTCCATAGTTTTTCTCTTGGGACTTTATCGAATGAAAGCCAATAGCACCTTCCGCTTTTCTTTTATTGCTTTTTCTGTAATTTGTTTAATGGAAAAAATATGATCTTGTGTGCTATTACCGCGCCTAAAACCACTTTGAGATTTTTCCAAGGTATCATCAATTGCTTCTCTCAGGTGTTTCTGTAGTATTTGTTCAAAAATGTTCATGGCTGTGCTTATTAAAGATACACCTCGGTAATTATTACAGTTCTTTTTATCTCCCTTCTTGAAAATCGGTGTAATCAGCGTCATTTTACAATCGTCAGGTAACTCTTCTTCTTCCCATATTTTATTGTACAAATGTAGTATTGTTTTTTTGCCTTATTCCCCATATTCTTTATCATTTCCGATGTTATCTTATCGTATCCTGGTGATTTACCGTCCTTTAGTTTTTGTATTGCTTCCTCTAAATCATTCATGCTTATTATTTTACTACTTTCTTCTGCTGTTACTACTTGTGTAGTTTCACTTTCGTCCATTTCATTTTTTCCATCTAATAGTGTTTGGAAATGTTCTTTCCACGTTTTAATATTTTTTTCCTGCTCTATTATTAAATTACCATCTTTGTCTTTTATATGTTGTATTTCTTGTTTCTTTTCTTTTCTACAAGCTTTTAATACTCCATAAAATAGCTTTTGGTTCTCTCTGCCATTCCTTTCCATTCTCTCCCCGAATTCTTTCCAACTATTCTTTTTTGCTTCCATCACAAGTTTTTTCACTTTATTTCCTTCGGTTTTATATATGTCATAACTGTTGGTTGTTTTATCTAATAAATATTTCTTCCAAGAGTTTTTCTTCAATTTTATTTGTGCTTTAATTTCGCTTGACCACCATGCCGTCTGTTTCTTATTATTTATTTTCCTATTAACTCCGCATACCTCTTTAGTTGTTTCTATGATTGTATTTTTAAAAGAATTCCATATTTGATTTATATCCTTATTCGCATTATCTCTTTCTGCGTTTTTTAACTTTTCTGACATTGCTTCTTCAAATTGCCGCGCAATATTCTTATTCCTTAATTTATATGATTTTATTATAACTTTATAATATTATATATAATATTTTTTTCAATAAATCGCCTCTAAATTTGAAGTGCGTCTTATCGTCCGGTGCGTCTTGTAGTCCGAAAAATACGGTAACTCAATATTTAGTTAGCTTAAACAAAATCGGTTTTTCAGTATACATAAAGCCCGTCGCAAAAGGTGAGAGACATGAGCATCCCACCGCAAAGCACTATCAAAGCTCAAGCTGAAGTTTTGGGCTCCATCTATTATAGGCAATTCCACTCCCCGCACAATGATTCTCGTCATTGGCCTTACGATCTAAAATAATAATTTTTGACCCAGTCGGGTTCAACTTAAGACAATGTTTATTTCAACAAATTAAAAAAAAAACTTCTGTATTAATATTGGAAACTGCCGCGTCCGCCACCTCAGGCTTAAATGAATGAAAAAGCTGGATACCATCCGCAAACTGTGTCAAGCGACTTGCACCAATCTTTAGAGATAGGTATAAAAAATGCATTATACATACAGGGTGTTTAAAACATCGTTTAAAGATTTTAAGGGCATGTAGTACGAACGAAAAATAAGGTTAAAAGTTCATAATAAACATATGTCCACAAATTAACTGTTTACGAGATAACAGCGATTTTATTGCAATTGCAGAGCAAGTTTGCTTTAGCTGTTTTTATTAAGATGTTATTGCATTTTAACATAAAATAGATTATAACTAAAGAAGATGTTCAAAATGACGTCCTTCCATTTCGACACAGGATCTACATCTGCTTTCAAAGGAAGCGCGCACTCTTTCAAAAAACGAGGGGTTTTTCTCGTATTATCTGGCAACAGTGTTCTATTGGTTGGCGCAACTCGGGAAAATCGTTTACCGGTATTGCGTACACTAAATTTTTCAAATAACTCCAGATACTAAAGTCCAACGAGTTTAGATCGGGAGACCTTGGAGGTCAAGCAATAGGACCCGCTCGCCCTATCCATCTCCCAGGAAATTCATTTTTAAGATGTTCCCTAACAGCACGCGTAAAGTGCGGTGGAGCTCCATCTTGCATAAACCAGAGGTTCAGTCTTAGATTTATAGGTAAATCTTCCAAAAGTTCAGGTAAAGTATTTTCCAAGAACTCGTGGTATGCAGGACCTGTTAAGCGTTATGGCAAAACAATCGGTCCTAATAATCGTTCCCCTATAATGCCTAATCAGATGTTTAGAGAGAAACGTTGCTGGTGCCTGGCTTCAACGGTAGCATGAGGATTCTCGTCACACCAAACGTGATTATTGTGGAAATTAAATATTCCATTTTTAGTAAAACCAGCTTCATTAGTGAAAAGGATGTTATCAGCGAAATCTGGCCGATCAGCAGCTGTTCGCAAAAACCACTCACAGAAAGCCCTTCTCGCTTTGGTAATCCGGAGCAGTAAAGGCTTGTACCCGTTGGATATGGTAGGAGTATAGGAGTTGCTCATGAAGAGTTCTCCAAACAAGATTACTGCTTACACCCACTTGAGTCGAAATTCTTCTAACACTAGTTTCGGGATTTTCATCAATAATATTCAAAGTTCGATCTTCTATCTGTGGAGTACATGCTATTCTTTGCCGTCCAGTATCACAAGACCGCTTCTCAAACGAACCAGTTTCTCTTAGTCGTTGAAACACCGTCTGAAACATCACATGCGAAGGCAGTTGGCGATCAGGAAACGTTTCAGCATAGAAGCGACGTGCTTGTAAAGAATTCCCATTAGCACGACCGTATATGAACACCATATCGCTCATTTCAGCATTAGAATACGCAACCATTGTAATTGCTACAAATTGCATAAAACGTCAAATTAAACTGTCATAAAACAATAGCTGATAAGCACCTGTTTACTGGGATATGTTATATCCATGTACTACTAGGAACACTCGCTGTTATCTCGTAAACGGTTGATTTGTGAACATATGTTTATTATGACTTTTAACCTTATTTTCGATCGTACTACATGCCCTCAAAAACTTTAAACGATGTTTCAAAACAGCCTGTATTGTATAACAGCGGGCCAAGGATAGAACCTTACGGTACTCCCCGTCTCATACACACCGAACTCGACAGAGTTTGCTGTTCACACACACAAACCTTTTTTTTTCTTCTTTATTTCTAATGCATAATGCTGATCTTTCTTCCATAATTAAGAAAAAATAAAAATGAACGCAGTGTTAAAAATAAATACTTCCTAATTAGTTCAAAATTGTAATTCACCTATTTACTACATTCAAACTTAGTGTAACCCTGTTTATTATTAAGTGCGGTTGTCCGGTGAAGGTTCACCTGCGGGACCATATTCAATTTTCTGTAAGTAGGTTAAGTGGTGGTACTAACTGTATAAAATTATGATAACAGGTCATGGTTGAAGATACAAATCTAATTATCTAATCTAATTTATTGTGCTGTAACCAATAAGAAATAAGTGTTTTTCTTTTTATTGCAGAACCTTAAAGATCAAATACTGACGACCAACGTTTGGTTAGAACACGTAAGTCATGAATATTCGCAGATTTAAAAATTCGCATACCTATTCATTGTAAAATACCGCACGTATCCGCTTGCATTACGCGACCGATAGATTTATTATAGCTACGCGTCAGACCAAAATACCGCTTCTAATTATAATAATACATTTCAGGAATGGACGGACCATAAATTCATGTGGGATCCGGCTGAATACGGAGGTGTGACTGAATTGTACGTCCCGTCAGAACATATTTGGCTGCCGGACATAGTTTTATACAACAAGTAAGTTTACTCGAGACGTACCTGTACACTAACCTTTAAAATATTTACGAATTACACGATAAAAAAAAGGCCCAACTTTGAAGATTTATCAATGGTAGCAAAGAACATGTTTAGATGTTATTATTGGTTTTATAGGTATATACGTTTATTTGCTATCAGAATTCCATTCGACCTTCTGTTGAAAACAGAAGTCCAGGAATTTCCGAAACAATTGTAACTTTTCTTTTGGCCAAAAAAAATCCACTTCTTTGAGTAAAAAAGACCCAGAGTCATATCTGATGCTCCTTGGCTGCATGAGAACCTCTTGATATAAAAACAGGAGAAAAAAGAGAGTTATTTAATAGACTAATACATTTAAACGCAAGAAAATTTCAATCTGTATAATTATATTTGAGCATAATGACTGTATAGCGTTAAGGGATAAGTGAGAACATTAACACTAAGTGGTGAAAACCTGTTGGTAGCGATGTCGTGACAATTTGGCTAATATATATATTAATTTATACTTAATCGTCTAATGGCTTTGCTGAAAGGCAGTGTACGAGTATAAATAGGCATGTGGATGTGGTGAAAGTCACGATTTAGGAGAATAATTTATAACGTGTGAGATTATGACTTTACTTGATGCCATCGATTTAATAATTTTTCTTTAATAAGAATATAAAATTATTCAATCTGAAGTAAATAGACCCTAACAGCCAGAAATATTACATAGATATTTTTAAAAATATATTTTATAAATATTTTTCGTGAGAGGTTTTTGAATATATTTTTCATATTTTTTTCTAAATATAGATAAAATATTCAATTAAAAATATTTTTCCAGTATTTTAAAATTAATGTAAGCGGCTATATTTTTTCTAAAATATTTGTAAAATATTTATATGAAAATTGAGATTTTTTATGCAATCTATTTAATTTGTCAAAATGAACTAAAATTGTTTTTGGTTATTTAGAATGTATAACGTCGATAACGAAAAGTTGAAACATACATAGAGTTGTTTAAAAGGCAAGAACTTGTTTTTTTCACACTCACCATACAAGTTAAATAAGCAATAATTCTGGCATCTTTTAAGGCATACTGAAGGTTTATCAAATTAATTACAAATTTTTTAATTGAAGTGTTCTAAATAAAAAACAAACGGGGTGTAGTCTGGCACCCCGGGTTTCGGAAATTTAAATGTGTAGTTTTATTTATTCCAAATCAGCCTTGTCAAACAATGATCAGAGTTTCCCACAAGTCTTATAAATTGTCAGTATCATTTTATTTGGTCAGTTGTTGTATAGTAAATTTCATTTATTTGTACATTTGGCGATGTACAGTATTGTATATAGTTTATTTGACTAGTTTGGTCTTTGCGATGCGTTGCGGTCATCGCACGCAGATTGTAAAATTGTTATATGTACGATGTTATCCCTTGGAGGCCCGGAGTTCTTTGAGTGATGGAGCACCGTGTACGTACATGTTTTTCATTTTTGTTTGTACCAGTAACGTAAGTTTCATTTAATTTTAAATCCTGGTTCGGGTATTTTGATATTAATTCTCTTTATTTAATTATTGCTGTTTGTTTAATGTGTACGCATTTTGAATATTAGAATCAGTAATTATTGTAAAATGTTCTAGAAGATTTCGTGTTTTTAGTTTAAAAAGTTTAAATTTTCCGGTTTCTTTTTCTGATTTGTATTGTACTTGTTAATCACCACGGTTAAGGTGAAGTGAAGCTTTGTGCTGTTAAATTAAATTTCAATTTAAATTATATTTGTTTCTCCACCGTGTAAAATTTAGTTTGGTTTAAATTTCGTGACCGCGTGGATATTTTTGTGATTTAAGATTTTCCTTCTAGAACAAATCTTCCATTTTGTTTGCTGAAGGATTTGAATTGTCCTTCTTAAATTGTAAATTCACGCAGGGGTTATTTTAATCCGACACCGTCTGTGTCACGGTTTTGTCCCCTTTTGTTGTTATTTAAATGTTTTTTTTTTGTTTTCTTTTTACAATAATAAATTAAATGATTGTAAGTATCATCTTAAATAGGTCTTTTATTTTTGAATCTGCCATTTCAATTTTTGGGGATTTTTATGAAAGTCATTTTTGCAAACGCCCACTATTAATTTTAAAAAAATTTACTCTGAGATTTAAGAATCTCTGGCGCCCTTTTAATTTCATTTTGCTGAGCTAGTTAAATTAATTTTGTCATTTTTAATTTCTCTTTACTTATATGCTTGGACCATCAGTTCACAGCAGTATTTATTATCATTCTATTTGAATAAGCCAATAAAAATGAAAAATACTCATTGTTAAGTACTAGTCTTGGCTGGTGCAGTACACCCTAGGCTTGGTTCATATCTTCAGTAGTAGCGCGCTCCATGGTGTTCCTTGTGGCCTCTAAAACAATGCAAATTGTATTAGATAATACATGAATAAAACATCGTACAACTTATCAACACCTACTAATAAAATTGGAGCATTTACAATAATTGGAAGTGGTAGCTACACTCTAATAACTACGATACTTATTTTACTTTATTTCATAATATTGAAACATTCTACGTACAAACAATAAAACAACACAAGCGTATTCTAACCCATTTGAGGTTATGACGCTTATCTACTGAGATGATCTCTTAAGCAAATCAACTAGCAATTATCTGGTAGAAGCAGTACAATCAGGATAGCCATAAATTCCTACAATTGTATTATTAAACGATGTTCTGTACATAGCGATATTGAGCATTCCAATGATCTTTAAATGCATGACATGTCAAAGTTTTCCTTACCTCGTAGTCACCACAAAACTAAACACACCCGCAACAATTAATTACACAGTAACCCTAATCTGCCTAATCAGTTATTATTATAAAATATAACATGTAACGGAAAACGAATGAAAACGTTGATGATACGCACGGTGCGCGTATGCATTCTATGTACCTAATCCATAGACGCATAAACAATATGATATTAATAAACACCGGCACCGTAAAGAATAAGAGGTAGTTGTCGTTGACGTTCGCAAAAGTATTACAAATATATAATATAACAAGCAGATTATAATAGAAAGTTACAGCGCTCAACTTAGAATACTAATTAAATCATATTAGATATATATATCTAATTTAATCTTTAAACATATCATTTTAAATAGGTACACACCTACTTAATATGTATGATATTTTACCAGTTTATATTATTCGTCCTAACACAAATGTCAAAAGCAAAATTCAATCTTTTTTTATATGAAATAATACTTACAGAAATAAAAGCAAAATATTCTTGCAGAGTTATGAAAAATATATTGAAAAGCAGTTTGCAATAAATATTATTAATGCTAACATAACATATAATATTTTAAATGTTTCCTATATAATGTCCATAATAATTTATGCATATTAATTAATAGAATAATATTCAAGAAAGATTAAATTTTTTAAATATTTATAAAATATGAAATAAATATAGTTGGTCATTGGGGGAGTGACAGTATTAAACGAAGTAACGGACAAAACTACTGGACATGGTTAATTTTGAAAAATTAAATTTTCGAATGTGCAACGGGTTCATCAATTCCTAGTATCATTGCACAAATTGTTTTAGAATATACTATATATAGAAGATGAAATTTTAAATAAAATAAATTCCGAAATATTTTTTTTTTTCATTACATAACCAGTTATTTACCAGTTTTACTTGAAAAATTTAATTCTTATCATCCAATATTCACTTTTAAAATTGAAACTGAAGAAAACAATAGCATTATTATTATATTAAATCTTGCAGAAACACATTTAGTACATTAGGTATTTAACCTTACCGTCACTGTTTATGTATGAGGCAATTTTTGCTACACTCACCGACATCTGATAAATATGTTACCAACAGAGATATACACAGTCACAATACGCGACATCTGAATGACTTTGACCTATTTGCCTAAATCTAAGTATAGGTGGCTTGCCAACCATGTCTTGATTCGCTAGTTAACTTCATATAACTTGACAAAACTGAAATTCGAATCGTCCTGAGAATAGGGACTGAAACAAATTAATAATTTCGATATACTTTTACCCAAAAGGACATTACCTAGCAAAATTACCCCAGTTATAGGGTATTTTTGGCCACGGCATTAAATAGCCAATCTGACAGTAAATTTACAATGTTCTTTTTGTATAAATCTCTTAGATTTATTAAACTACAATATTAATCTCTTTCAGTGCCGACGGAGAATATGTGGTCACAACCATGACGAAAGCAGTTCTCCGGCACACTGGAAAGGTGCTGTGGACGCCTCCTGCGATTTTCAAATCCTCCTGCGAAATTGATGTGAGATATTTTCCATTCGACCAGCAAACCTGCTTCATGAAGTTTGGCTCCTGGACCTATGATGGCAATCAGGTAGTGATCTTTGATAAGCATTGTTTTGATTTTTTAAATAACAGCTGTGCTTATGGTCAATGATACGATGATTATTATTCAATTTTGATCAACACTAAATCTAATGCAAATAAGTTATTTTGTTGGAGTGTATATAAACTGTTACAACTGCTATATTTGGGAATTTCTTCTGATCATCGGCAAAATAGAATGAAATTTGTACTCCGACAATCATTTTTATGAGCAAAAGAACAAAGAGTCGACAATACATTTAGAATTGAAGTTTTTTTGTTTTTAAGTATACTTGTTATTATTGCTTGCATTGCAACAGAATGGTATAAATTAAAATGGTACAAATTGGTACCAATGGGTATGTGTCAGTTATTTTTTTATTTTATTGCGTTTGGTGTGGTTACACTGAAAAATGAGCCAGCACTAATGAATGGTTTCGACATTTTTTGCTGCGACGCCCTACATCTGCCATTTGTTTTCGCTTCATCGTCATACTGCGAGGTACCCAACTAAAGTTTTTTACCTTTATAAGCCTGGATTTGCAAAGTTGGTCACTTTAAACATTTCTGGACTTTCATGGTATAGTCGTTTACGCTTCAGAAAATTTAAATTTTGCTTGAAATGCATAGGGTTTTCGATTTGATGATATATTCTTTAAATGAAAACGATTGTAATTTCAGTCAAATAAGGAATTGAAAAGAAATCGCTTTTTTTTATTAGAAAACACGTGTTTTAACTCATAACGCAAGTAAGTTATAGATCAGTTTCGAGATTAATTTGGCACAATGAGTTTCCAACATTACTTTTGATCAAATTTTTGAACTTACTTTTGTCATTATTATTGAAAATATTAGCACCAAGGGCCAATGACACAGGTTTAATCTCTCTTTGCCAATTATGAAATTATAAAATATTCGTCTTACAGACATTGAAAGACAGGTCATGCAAAATAAAAAAGCAATAGCTCTCATTATTGCGTATCTGCAGATCATAGAATTGTCCTTAGTGCTACTAACTATTAATGAAAAGCCCTTAGCGTATGCAATATGTTGTACGCTATCAGAACTCAAATAAAATTCTGCAAGGTACACAAAAAAAGAGCACAAACACAAATGGAGCTTGAACTCTCACCAACCCTTAAAGTTCTGATTAAAATTACTCGTAATATTATTAAGACAATGAAACAATCTAGTTACAGTTGAAAAGTTAGACTTTAACCAATCCAAAACCTCTAACCTCAAAGTTATATGATTTGGAAAGCAAAATTGAACATGGTTAATACAGTCAAATGTCCTGTTCGATTTGTAGAAGAAAGCAACAAGACATTCTCTCGCTGCTCCTCACTATTATGTCAAAAAGAGCAAAGAATCAAGAATTTCAAATTTAGTAATGAAATTTAATAACCGTTTTAAAAAAGGAAATTCAAAAATCTTCGAAAACAAATTCTAAATTCTAATAGGTCTACAATTTTCCAATAAATTCGGTCACCTCTTTTTAAAAATTGGTGTCATTCTATCTAATTTCAAACAAGAAAAAAAAGTCCCTGTAGCAAATCACAAATTAATTAAAAAAGTTAATTAGTAGTATAAATAATTGTCCTTTCCGTTCATAAACTATTTATTTATAATATTTTTAAAACAACATGTTTCGACTTTCAATAAATGCCATCATCAGGTTTTAGAAAAGACATCCGTATTGGGATGATCAAGCGTTTAGCAATTATTTGTTCTTTGTCTTACTGTGTTTTATGTGTGCTTTCCTTCTTCAGATGGTAGTTTTTCACAATTTTTATCTAGTATTTTCGATGACGTTTTTTAAAACCTGATGATAGCCAAAACATGTTGTTTTGAAGATATAAATATATAGCTAGCTAATAAAATACTTTTGTGGAATATATGGCTAAATTGATTTATTTGTTAAGTAGTATTTCATAATTAATATGTCCATCAAACGTTTCGACTAGAATATAATCTTCTTCAGAAGGAAAACAGAAATCTACAAAAATACTGGCTACAAAAAGAACATTATTATTGCAATACCAACTTAAACTTAAGACCGTTTTTACCTCACAAATATCAACGTTAACTTATTGATTGCATAACACCTTCCCTCAATTAATGAGTTATTACAGTAATACAAATACATAATACATCCTTTAATTTCTTAATCCTAAATTATGTCTATGCTTAATGAACAGTTCATATCCTAAATTTTTAGTTAGTATATCAGCTGTCTGATCATTTGAACTAATGTAACTTATGGATAACAAATTATTTCTACATCTTGAATAAAATTATATTTTATATCAATATGCTTAATTCTTTTATGTTCCCATTTCTGTGTTAACTTAATGCATGATTGGTTGTCTTCAAAAATAGTTATATTTAAATTTGTTAGACCAAGTTCTTTAATCAAGTTATTTAACCATATTCCCTCTTTCGCGGCTTCACTTAAGGCTATGTACTCGGCTTCTGTCGAGGACATTGCAACACATGTTTGTTTCTTTGTATTCCAGCATACTGTACTGTCAAACACTTGAAATAGATATCCTGAAGTGGATTTTCGATCGCTTTGATCTCCTCCCCAGTCTGAGTCAGCAAATCCTTCCATTGTTTTTTCAAATTTTAAGAAATAGTTTTCAAGCAAATCACCTGATGTGTGCTTCATTAAAAGTAGTTTCTTTCTTAAATAAAGCTGGCTCGCAATACCTTTTCGTTCAAAAATTGATTCAAGTGCTTGCCACATTTCATAAGCAGTTTCCTTGCCTTTTACGTATTCCAAATATGTATTCGAGATGCACTGTACAAGAATACTTTTACATTTTTTGTCAAGCTTTTTAAATTCATCATTTGGTTCACTGTTTTCTTTCTCAACACATACCTCGACGTCATTTTGATCAAGAATCAACTCCATACGGAATTTCTAATGGTCAAAATCGCGGCCATCAAATTGCTGTATTCCATATTTTTCGACGCAATTCATCTTGTGTTGCATTGTTTTCAAACTTCCTTTTTATTTATTGTACGGGATCTGGGCCCATAACCTGTGATTTGCAGAACGCACAGCAACAAAAGGACACTACACGAATATATGCTTTTGTGTTTTATGAATAATAAAACAGTAACAAATATGAGAATAACAACTAAAATGTACTTAACGTCTTTTTATCACGTTCTCCGTATGATCTCTTGACTTGCACACTTTTTATTGCAATACCAACTTAAACTTAAGACCGTTTTTACCTCACAAATACCAACGTTAACTTATTGATTGCACTAACAATTATTACCTTTCAAATAAATAAATAGCTTATGAATGCTAAGGACAATTATTTATACTACCAATCTTATTCAATAGATTTCAACATACAAAGAAGTTAATGGTTTAATAATCATAATAAATATAAGGTAATGGAACAATCTGTATAATTAATGTGCTTTTTATATCTAATTTCAGATTGACTTAAAACACATCAACCAGAAGATTGGGGAAGATAAAGTGGAGGTAGGAATAGACTTACGGGAATACTATCCAAGTGTCGAATGGGATATTTTAAGTGTACCGGCAGAAAGGCACGAAAAATATTATCCTTGTTGCGCTGAACCATATCCAGGTACTGTATGCCTTTTCCTTGCCCACAAATCGCTTCCAATTGACTTTTTGTTCCAGATATTTTCTTCAATATTACCTTAAGACGCAAAACACTATTTTATACGGTAAATTTAATAGTCCCCTGCGTGGGGATATCGTATCTATCAGTGCTGGTGTTCTATCTACCCGCCGATTCTGGCGAGAAAATAGCACTCTGCATCAATATCCTCCTGTCACAAACGATGTTCTTCCTGCTCATCTCCGAGATCATACCGTCGACGTCGTTAGCATTACCTCTCTTGGGGAAGTACATATTGTTCACGATGGTCCTAGTCGGCCTATCTGTCGTAATAACAATCATTATTTTAAACGTCCACTATCGGAAACCGAGCACCCACAAGATGGCGCCATGGGTGAGGTCGTTTTTTATCAAAAGTGTTCCAAAAATATTACTGATGCGTGTTCCAAAAGACCTGCTCACGGAACTCGCCGCCAATAAAATTATCAACCGATCGGTCGGGAAGAAGGATTTAGACAGGGTACCGTCGACCGCTTCTTCTTCAACCACATCGTCTAGTTCTTCTAGGAATAGGAGAAGCGGCTGTAACGGTTTACATCCTACGAGTACAGCTAATAGGTAAATTAATGACTTAAGTGTGTATTTTGTAATTGTACATTTTAAATAGCTTTCTTTCATAACCCTTCATCTCGTAATGTAGAATAATAATCAATCCCCGTTATGGTAACTAAAAATATATTCCTGCACGAAATAATAAATGATCCTATATCTAATTCGTGTACACAAGTATATAATACCAATTATTACATTGCGAGTTCCTTGATGGATGAAATAAATCAAAATTAACGAAACAAATCTTTAAATAAAAATGAAATACCAAAATGGCAGCTAACAAAATAAAAATTTACATCTACTTACACGGCATCTTGTCAAAGAACTGGCCTCACAGGGTTAAACAATCGCATACATATAAAATTCTACAGCTGCGTGCGCTACGCCTCGCACAATGATCATAGAAGAAGAAAACTTCTAAGTCTACTACAAATGCTAACAAATTAAAAAGTGAAATTAATTTAAACAACATGAACATTCAAATAAATAAATTAAACAATCAAATCATTAACCAACTCTTATACAAAATAAAATATCTGAGAAAACTTTCCCGAAACATTGATAAAGGCAAATTAGAACACTGAATTTATGAAAACCGAGGTGCCAGGCCACAGCAGTATTTACGTTATTTCAGTCTGAAGGCGTATGTTGTATCCGATAAGTGTATATCTTATGTTATTTACTCCACGTTATATGGAATCAAATAACGCCATACGATTTCTTGCAGTTGAATAACAAGAACGTTATGAACAAAAATGAGGTGAAAGTTTATTGAATTGTCAAACAGAAACGAGTTGATTTTTTTTTTTAGTTTATTAGAGCAACTTTTAGCTGTTAGTAATAATAACACTAACTGTGAAATAGGCAATCAAAAGATACATGACCTAAAAAGGCTATTTGTGTTTTTGTTGGAATAATTCTGTAATTGAAATAAACCTGATTTGCAAAATCTTTTGAACTGCTTCTTAACATTTTCGTAAAATTATTTATAGATAGATTGCCCTAGGATACACATAACAAATACAACCATTCACACAGTAATAATGACAAACGGTAAAAGCACTTAAAAGAAGAATATCGGTTCAAACATGAGAATACTAAATTTTCAAAGTATATATTGGTTAAAGATTTAACTATTTTTACGCACACGATGGTTACCAGTAGTGTGCCAAATAAAACTTTTATGTGGCCGTAGAACAATCTGTTGTAAGCCGAATTATTCCAGAAGTAAATAATGGATTAGTAAATATAATGCACTTGCAAGTCAAATTACTAAGAATTCAAGAAGAAAGCATTATTTATAAACAAAGATATGAAACTTCACATAACAGTATTCGAAACATCTATCATAAATATATTTATAGTATTCTACAAACTTGTTTTTAATAAACACAAAAAAAAACACACACAAAAAGTTATTATTATTCAATTTTGACTATGTAGGAATACCAGCTTTTAAAAAGAAGGTGACGTATATGATAGCCTGTGTTTGATGCTTTCACTGATATACAAAATTTGCCCAACGTTTCCTGTTCCTTGCTAGCACTTTTCCGCTGTTCCAATCCAAGTCTCTCTCCCCCAAAGACTAACCCATCACGTTGTTCCACTTCTACATGATTTCCCTCTTATTCTCTTTCTCTGCGGTCTATTTTGTCTCTGTCCTCAGGAACTGAAGTGTCCAAACCACTTATCACTGTAACGGAACGGGTTTTCTGGTCTGGAAACTTTTGGGGATGGCCAGCCCAAATTCAAATAAGACAAAGCCAAATTCCGTCTCACAGACAACCCTTCCTGCTCTTTTGACCAGCGAGCCACCGCTGAGAAACAAACTTTTGTTCGGTAGCGAATGTTTTAGTAATTTTAGCCAAAGTTGTTTCCCACGGTGTTTTCTCCGGGGCCCTTAGTTAGCCTAAAGATTGCTGATTTACCCACCTCGTCGGCTTTCTCTTACCGATAATAACTTTCTCTCCAACTCCTTTCTTTGGGTACCAAATAATCTTCTTTCATGTTTGGTATGGCGAAATAACAGAATGATTGCTTTTTACACCAATATATTGAATAAATTTTGTGACAATGGAGTTAAACTAACAATATACGAATTTAATAAAATAACAAGCAAAAGACAAAACAAAACACAACTATTTAGATGAATTTTTAAGCTTTTCTTAATAATGTTGATTAACTTAAATTCTAGTAATTCTTACTTACAAATTATTTATTTATTAAAGGAGAGAGAGAGAGCGAACGAGTTACGGTTTTTACGTATTGCTTTGGTTAGTTTTAAGCAGGAATTTTGAACATCTTACCGGCCGATGTGGGTAATTAATTCTTCTCGTAATCCAAATTATAGGGCACAAAAACTTACACAACGCTCACTAAAATTTAAGCCAAGAAATAGGGGGAATTTAAACGAATTTAACACATAATCACTAAACACCTCTCGAGGAAAGCTTTTGCTTCCTGTTCTCGCATTTTTAGGCTTATTTTGATTGCAAAATTTTAAGAAGAGAAGTTTTATTTTTTAAGATTTAAAAACGCCCGAACGAAATGGAGACGCGTACTTTTACTTTAGCTGAGACGAAATCCACGAACCAATTAATTGAAAACAGCAATGTTAAGGGTTTTTATAAACTTTGGTTGTGACGTCATCTTACACCGATAACTATTCGGCATTTCTTTACAGGAGGGCGCAAGTATGACCCAAGGCGTTATTTTCCTGATCTTCAAACGCCCTACTTGATAGTAACGTGGAATCTGCTGATCAGCATTTGTAACATACAATAAACAATGAAGCAGATAATATACAAAGTAATACCATAATATCTTAATTACGCGAGTCTTTAAACGAAAATAGACTATTATTTCCTGTGAAGTAGACGCTGCTTCAGCGAATATCACCTTACTTATCATATACGTCTTAATAAAATGATTTTAAATACTTTGTATTATACAGTATGGAATTTCGTATTTTTACATTACTTTTAGTTGTTGGGTTTTAACTTAGTTGCCTTGACGGCTTCCGGCTAGCTCACTCTCTCAGGGTAGGTAATAAATAAATTAATGCAATAATAAAACAAATTATGAAAGAACGTACATCGGGTTTTTAATAAAAGTTATTGGTGTTATTACAAAGTTGAGCATGTAGTTTAGTATATTGATGTAAGAAGTATATATGCAAATATATATTTTAGCGATAATAAAAGTTGACAAAAATTACTGAGTCGAATGATCATTCGCTAACAGAGGAATTAAGAGTAAAGAAAACAAAATAAGATAAAATATCCGTATTATTCGATGAGACTTCCTAACTTATTCTTCACATGGATACAAAAAAAATGATTATTATTACTGAGCCTGGCTAGTGTAAATATTTATCACAATATGTATTTATTTAGATAAAATTAAAGATGGTTAAAAAAACGGCGTTGCAGGGTTTAACAATCTTCGCAGACGACGACCACACGGTACCAATTATACCCAGGGATAAAATAAAGATTATCAATCCACAACAATCACATGAAGGCCCTCCCAGATCATAGAAAGAAACTTTGTTTCTGTATTTTTATGGGGCAGTCATGAAACGTGTCAACCTTACCGCCTTCCCTTAGCGCGTCTCCCGTGCGCACCACTTGACTCCCTCACGCTAAGTACGCCGGTGCGAAAGGAATCTGCTTAGATGAAAGTTCAGCTAAAAACGATGCTAAACAAAAGAAAAGATTTGCAACGTCAAGAATAAACTTATTAAAGATGAAAAACGATTCCAAAACTCTAATTGAAATGTAAAATGCGAAGAATAGTTAAACTACCAACCTAGCTCAACTACACATCGGTAGGTGACTCTAGTAGTACTAAGAATAAATAAAAATAGGATAAAAGATGAAAATTCAAACGTTATACACTTTAGTTATTTTATTTTATATACTGCTTTGGATCGGTTTTAAATCTCTTCTTACTACCTCGTTTCGAACTCTGCCTCTCCTTGTTGTTGCCTCAGAAGGTGATAATAAAGAAAAACACTTCACTTATTAATTTCAACCGGGTTTTACTTTACAGCACCAAACATACATTCAACATAACCTAATACACATCTTATTCTACGTGACTATTCGCAGTTAGCGTTAAAAGTAACGTTAATTTAGCATAGGTACTTAATTAGTAAGTATGTAAGTTTTATTTATCTCCCAAGACCATTACAATGGTATAGAAAAAGTCATGCAAAAGGAAAAAGATACAATTGAATAGTTGAAAATCTAAGTAGAAAAAAAAAGAAAGCTAACCGCATTGTATTTAGGAACTACAAACTTAAGGCAAATAGTGAAATGTAATATTTATAAATGTGATAACAATAATGATGATGATGATGGTGATAATAATAATAATAATAATAATAATAATAATAATAATAATAACATTTCTATCAAGAGCATTCAAAAAAATTATAAAGAGTAAAGACATTAAAAACAAGAAAAACCTTAGATTAAAATAAAGCACTTAAGTAATTCTGAAATTTAAGAATCCTTGTGGGAACTAAAAGGCATTCACTACTAATAGATCATACGCATAAACCGTTTAAAACGCCAACGGTTTAGACCTTTCCAAGGATTAGGAATTTTGAACCTGTGGGGACTGCTGATATAAGGTTAATCTAGACCTAGGTATGGCTATGTCACTTCTATATCTGGTGTTATAATCATGTTAATCTTTATTAAGTTGCAACTTATAAACATTGTCGTAAGCATAAAGAGCAAGCCCAAGAATAAGAATACAAGGAAGACTTAATAATTTATAACTTATATAAACTGGTCTGCAAGACTCAGTAGCTTGGGGGAAATTAGAATTTTCTCTTGCAATTAATTTATTGATAACATCATTCACAGCGTTTCATTACAACAAATATTTCGGGTTTCTTTAATTTTGACATTTTCATATTTTACTCTGTAGATGGTGCTCTCGTTTGTGATGGGTTATATTATTTTTAATTTAATTCCTCTTTTGGATTTCGATTCAGAATTCGGCTTTAATGTTAATATTGTCAATATGTTCAATATATTAAACACAAAAAAGGCCATTCTATATAGGAATGGAACCAGTCGCTTTATAATAATACATTTAACTAGCTGACCATACTCTTATATAAAGACAGATGATAATTTTTAAATAGGGTTAGGTTATTATGTTAAAAAACGTAGTCCTTTCTTTCCCGTTGTACCTATTTTTCGCCCATTTGCTAAGGATGAATTTTTCCAACAGGCTAAGAGGCTTAGCTGGAGCAATTGGTGGACGACTCGGATATAATGGTTTACCGTCAGTTTTCTCAGGCCTGGACGAAAGCGATTCTGGAACCAGAAGAAAATATCCATTCGAATTGGAGAAAGCAATACACAACGTCATGTTCATCCAGCATCATATTCAAAGACAGGACCAATTTAACGCTGTAATTAATCTTTCAATAATTTTATTTTTTTGACTTACATGCCTGCACATGTCTTTTCATTTTCAATGTTATTGAAATACTAATGAAAGTCTGTACTAATTAACGATGAACCTTTACTTGTGAAGAATAAAAATAAATGCTATTTTTATATACTGCTATGATATCTAAGGTATGGAATCTATTTGAAAATCATTTACAAGGTTTTAAACTAAAGGAACAAGTAATTCAAAAGTGAGGCGTGTACTCAGTTGCCTACTTTACAGGCGAATTATGAATTTGTTAAAGGTAGTTATTTAAAATGAACAACATAAGCATTAGATGCTAAATATTGCCTTTATGTAATGTAAACTGTATTTTATACGTTAATTCAAACTGACCTGGTATCTTTTTATGTATTGTTATATTTTGCTCGGAGATTTTTTTTCCTCGGGATGTTTTGTTTTTAACGTTTGGCGTACTCCCCTCAAACTAGAGAAAATAACGGTATTTTCATGTCGGTTAGCGATATCTTTCAAAATTCAGGGTGGCCGACCTGCAGCGATAACAATTGAAGGCTGTTAACTGAAATATTTGGTTTGAATCCTCATTCTGTTGGTGGCTATCAGACACGACGGTTGTCTTAATCTTCCTCCCTCTAACGTTTTTTTTGCCACAATTTTAAAAAAAATTATCAAAGTTCCAAGAAATATTACCTAAAAAAGTATCGATACAACTCCTGCTTATGTAATCCTTATCGAATACTTGCAATTTTTGCCAAGAAAATATCCTATAAAAATTTCCCACGAAGAGTTCCCGACCAGACTGCCTTTCCATGCCATTGACCGAGACCGGGGGCCCGTCTAACTGAACCTCCATTCCAGCACCAGAGTTTGCCAAGCGTCGTGTCCTTTTCAAGTTAGTGTTCCATAGAATCACCTCACCTAAAACAGAAAGGAATTATTTCGGTTTCCTTTCAACATTAATCAGAAACTTGTATTTTTTGTGTAATTTATTTTCACTATACGATAATTTGGGGTTAGTTTTATAATAGCCGCCCTTTTTGTTACTTATTTTAGGAATTTTAATATTTAAGGGTTATAAATGAATATCACTGAGTATGATCTGTGATAAAATAGCTATCTTTAACAAATATCGATAATCATAGATAATCGTTTGCTTTAAAATTTTAGTATTTGCCGTTTACAGATAGATGGCGCCGTTATTTGTTTGAATTTAATTTATTATATGACATTTCCATAACCTCTTTAGTCTTTTACAATGCCAGGAAAGTTCGAAGACGTGTTTTGTATTGAATAAATTGTCTTATATAGTATTTTACTGATTCCAATTTACGTACCTTGTGATCAAAGAGTCTCAATTGATGATGAAACATAGCATTTGGGTAAATAAATAAAGATTTAAGCTTGTTTTGGTTTGACACGTTTCTTTTATTTGTACAGTAAGTGTTTTACATCGATTTTCTATAATTACTTATTTCAAATTTTAATAAACCGAGAAGGGGCTTTGAAGGTGCGCCCGTTAGGTGAGAAAACTGCCTATTCGTTAATAAGCGTCCGGAGTACGATTCTGACAGACGATCTGGTCCCCTTTGAAGCGTCCCGTGCCACTTAGTAGGTAGGAAGTCACTTTCCACAGTTTTCTTTCACTTTTTAGAGAGGTCGCTGGGTGTGTTGAAACCACTATTTTAATTTAATTGATTTTATTGAAAAAAAAAAATAAATCGTAATCGGACAAGATAAATAAAAATAATATAAATTGAATATAATAACAATTTGGTAGTGAACTTAAAAAAAAAAAAATTGAAATCCCGGGCATTGTGTTCTGAAAAACAGAGCAATATAATTAGTACTTATAATATCTTTTACTTTAATACTGTAGTAAAGTGCAATAATTTCTCCCATACATTCAATTTGACGGTTTGCTTCAGGAAGACCAAGATTGGGGATTCGTAGCCATGGTCTTGGACAGGCTGTTCCTCTGGATATTCATCATCGCGTCAATTGTAGGAACATTTGCGATACTGTGCGAAGCTCCAGCCTTGTACGACGATACCAAACCTATCGACATGGAGTTGTCGTCCGTTGCTCAACAGCAGTTCTTGCCGGAGTTAGAAAATTATTAAGATGTGTACACTTCGTTCGTAATCTCGTATTCAAATCTCATTATCATCACACGTTACATTTCATATTACATATATAGTTATACGCATATACATACGCAAGGTTTGTTGTTTCGAAAGATGTTGGGTTTTTCTATTCTGTTGTAAATAAAATATTCGTATATATGAATGTTTCTATTTATTTTATCCAACAACCACAAATTAAAGGTGAATGATTCTATGCATATCTGTGGCGCCTGTAAGGTATTTGCAAGATTTGCCTATAACCAATCAACCATCTAGGTGAAAAATTTTGCCATACTATCATATAATTAAAGCAACTCACATTTTTAATTAAAAAAAAAGGAAAAAGTACTCAGTTTTTTTTCTTTATGTGTATTTCTTTTTGGGAATGACTTTACGGACTTTATATATGCCCCAGTCCCTAAGGAAATCAGATTTCATAACGTCATGGTTGTAGAGTATTAAGGGGCATAATATATTTTACCTGTAAGGAAAGATAATTAAGCTGAATCATGATACTTTTTGAATCATGTGTGAACCCAGTAGCCTCCATTGAAATTCTTTACACGTACAGTAATAAATGATTTCATATATTACCAAATTGTAGGCAAATATTAATTTTGTAAGACTGAAAACATCTCAAGTGAAAATTTAGACGAGAGCCACTGAGAGAAATGAAATGGTTATTTCAACATTTTTCGTAGTGTCACGAATTTGAGCATTGATTTAACCATTTTGCATTTAAGTGAATCATATGCACCTATTTGAAACAAACATATTTATATTGTTGCACACTTTAGAGTTAATTTAACAAGATTATAGTGTTCAGGTGTAACCAATATTTTATCTTGTTGGTTTAATCCCACAAATTGTGGATTTGACATTTGAAAAAGGTGTTCTTTAAATATTTACTATCGGTGTTAACTCAATGAAATGTAATATTTAATACTATTACATATAGGTGATCGCACATGCGTATAGTCAGTCAGTAACCAACCTCCGTAGCAATAAGACCTATGTTTGTAAGTTTCTGTAACATTAATATTGAATAATAAAGATAATCAAAACCCATCGCGCAGTCAGAATAAAAAACAAACAAAATACAGAAAAAATCAGTAAATGGAAGAAAAAGTGCAACAAATTATAAAAGTCAGAAAGGAACAAAACAAAATGGAGAATATATCTCAACCCGAGAAGATGAAAATGGAGGGCGACCTAACAAAAAATTGGAGGCAATTCAAAGAAGATTGGGAATTATATTCTACCGCGAGTGGTTGCAGTGGGAAAACAGCCGAAATACAAGCAGTGACGCTGTTACACTGTATAGGAAAAGAAATTTTAAATAATATTGAAATTACGCTGGAAAACACATCGATCGACAGCCGGATGCAGGAGCAAGACAGAAGACACGTTTCACCAAAGGGCACCACAAGGATGGAAGATCATTGGAAAGAGGTGTCCAGCAAATTCAAATAAGATCGTTTGTAACGGATTCGAACAATTCTAGAACAGGTCGGTGTACACGTTGTAATTTTACGCATGCGCAAAATAGTTGTCCAGCTTATGGTAAATTGTGTGATAAATGTAATCGTAAAAATAATTTTGCCTCTAATTGTTTAAGGAAATCGATTAATACGATAAAAACCAATTCCGTTGAAAATAATGATTATTTGGTGAGTAGTATTACGAAATCGGTAAATGCTGATAACGAATTTTGTTTAAATGTTATTAGTGATTTATTATGAAACGTTAAATTGTACTTTCCTTTCAAATGCATGAATAAAACCTTTATATTTTTTTAGTTATGTTATTAAGCTAATATAAGTGTAGTATATAATGCCGTAAATGTTTTTCTTCTATTACCTACTATAGTCTTCCTAATTAGGCAATATATAGCTATGCGTTGCTATCAATGGACTAATTGCTGAATGTGCGGGCGGATTTTTAATTTCATTGATAGATCCATCGATTACAGTATATATCTGTTTAATACATTAATGATACAGTAATCAATGGATCCATCGATGAAATAAAAAACTCGCCCGATCAGTAACGTGATCTTAAGCAAAATCGAAAATGGTTCCACTAACAAGAAAATCTTTTTCGTATAACCACGTAAAGGTGTTGAATTACATGCAAATAGTCATTCGATGAATACTACAGGTAGGTTAAATGAAACAATATAAGTTTTGAATCAACATTTTATAGTGCTAAACCAATATTATAAAATTATAAAGACAATTATTACTTCGTGTGTCTGCAACAAGTAACTGTGTTGGGATAATGTTGATGTATTATTCAATTAGCAGGTAGAAATTGTTAATGGAAAATTAAGTACAGGTTGCACAGTTGCTCATATTGAAAAAGAAAAAAGTGTTCAATACACCATTTTATTAGTTAATACAACACTTTTTTTCTCTCGGTGAGATGATGAAGGAAACGTAGATTATACTATTACAAACTTTGTTGATTGTTCATGCAAAAACGATATTCCATCGAGAGAAACGATAAAATCCAATACACACACCTGCTAGATACATACAATCAACTTATTCTGTGTCGATTTGATAGACAGTTAACTGTTTCTTCGGAAAGACCAGTGAACCGAGGTAAAATAGAAAGGGTGACATTCCTAATTTTATATATTAATACACGATGACAGACAGAAAAAAAACGGGAACTCTCAAGAGACTGTAGTTTGTTTAAGTTGATGGTGCAGAAACGACGGGATGGAAGGGTTGGCTCTTGCGTCATTAATATTAATTTTTGTCTGCACAGTGACTTTTTGTATAAATTTAAATTGGAGACATAGCTGAAGGGGTAAATCCGGAAAAGGTCTCCACACTTGTGTAATATCTTTTCATTTGAAATGACTTGCAGAATCGTATTTCGGTAACCCTATATATTGCGTATATGTCGTTTATTATTTATCTATATTCAATACAACCATTTTGCTTAGTAATATTAAATTATATGCCTATAGAAAGAAGGAGGAGTTACAATCATCAGTATTTTATTCACTTTAGTTCGTTGGAGCGATTTCCTCATGGGATATAGATAACAACATTTATTTTTTTCTTACAAATTAGTGCCAAAACTTTGCAACCTCTTGATTTTTGTATTAAATTCGCATATTTTTTGTTCTCTTTAGAATAAACTCTTGTTTTTCCATAAATATTGGCACCCAATATGTCGTTAGCTCATGGCAGATCAGGTATTCTTAAAATATAATATTAATAATAATAATAATATATCTTTATTTTTCACAATCAAGTGTAGTAACATAATATATTTAATAATTTTTATATAAAATGTGGGTGAAGTGAAAAATATCTGGGCGTAGTTTGGTTTGAGAAAAGATCTCAAAGCCCCAGTCTTACACTACACCTTAACAAAAGCGAAATATGAAAAACAAGAGAGGTTTAAGCTATTCTAGCTATAACTAGAGAAAATAACTCCTAAAATGTCATTCGCTACCTGGGCGCATTTAAAGCTATTTCGTGAGATTGCTTAGAAAGCAGAACATTGTATAGTTGCATAAAATGGCACCGATTTTATCCATTTAACTAATTCAATTAACTAATTCCACTACGTTCTGTTAGTTCGCCCATAAAGACAATTATTATAGTATAAGAAAACTATCTGTCAGTATTGACTATGATTGTCAGTAACACTGATAATGCAAATAGTTTCATTTCTGCTAAAAGTTTCCATGGCAACTTAAAAATTCGAATATCTTTATCAGATATATCTGACAAAATGATTTTAATAGCCAAAGCTTTACTTTAATATCTCAAGCCGTACACCCACCAAACTGTATATCATTGTAATTCTTAAAAAAGTGTCTATCGGAAAATGTGAAAAGATACAGGGGTGATCTATTTAAAAAGATTACCGATGACGTCATATCTCGAAGCATGTGATAATTGGAAATCAAAGTATGTCATAGAGTAGAATAGCAATACTACAAAAACTTTTCTTGCGGTCACTTTTTAATAGAACCCATAATTTAACCAGAAAACAGGTGTTTCGATACTATATTTGTCTTACCTTGTATAACCATTTGCTCATTAATAATTGAAGAATTTTACGATTAATTAAATTAAAAAAAAACAATGGTTTGATTCCTTAGCTGAATATTTTGATTGCTCATTTACTCTTGTATTGCTCTTTTCTATTTTTCTTCTTCACATTACTAACCCTAACAGCCAGAAATATTACATAGATATTTTTAAAAATATATTTTATAAATATTTTTCATGAGAGTTTTTTGAATATATTTTTCATATTTTTTTTCTAAATATAGATAAAATATTCAATTAAAATTTTAAATTTCATATTTTAAAATTAATGTAAGCGCAATATTTTTTCTAAAATATTTGTAAAATATTATTTATATGAAAATTGAGATTTTTTATGCAATCTATTTAATTTGCCAAAATGAACTAAAATTGTTCTTGGTTATTTAAAATGTCGATAACGAAAAGTTGAAACATACATAGAGTTGTCTAAAAGGCAAGAACTTGTTTTTTCACACTCACCATACAAGTTGATAATGAATAATTCTGGCATCTTTTAAGGCATACTGAAGGTTCATCAAATTAATAACTATTTTTCAATTGAAGTGTTCTAAATAAAAAATAAACGTATTTATTATCATTTTATTTGAATAAGCCAATAAAAATGAAAAATACTCATTTTTAAGTCTACCCTTGGCTGGTGCCAGGTACAACCCCATGGCTTTTTTCATATCTTCGGTAGTGGCACTCTCATGGCGTTTCCTTGTGTCCTCTAAAACAATGCCAATTGTATTAGATCATACCATGAATAAAACATCGTACAACATTATCAACACCTACTAATACATTTGGAGCATTTACAATAATTGGAGTGGTAGCTACATTCTAATACTTACGATGCTTATTTTTACTTTATTTCATAATATTTGAAAACATTCTACGTACAAACAATAAAACAACACAACGTATTCTAACCTCTATTTGAGGTTATGACGCTTATCTACCGAGATGAATCTGTTAAGCAAACCAACTAGTAATTTATCTGGTAGATGAAGTACATATATGATGCATAAAATTCCTACAATTGTATTATTAACGATTTCTGTACATAGCGATATTGAGCATTCCAATTATCTTATAAATGCCATGACATGTTCAAAGTTTTGCTTACCTCGTAGTCACCACAAAAACTAAAACACACCCCGCAACAATTAATTACACAGTTAAACCCTAATCTGCCCTAATCGTATACTATTATAAATATAACATGTAACGGACAAACGAATGAAAACGTTGATGATACGCACGCGCGCGTATGCATTCTATGTACCTAATCCATAGACGCATAACAATACTAATCACATAACACCGGCACCGTAATGAATAGAGGTGTTGTGTTGACGTTCGCAACTTACAAATATTATAAATAATATAATACAAAACGCAGATATATTAATAGAAAAGTTACAGCGCTCAACTTAGATACGAATTAAATCATATTAGATATATATTATCTAATTTAATCTTTAAACTATCATTTAAATAGGTACATACCTACTTAATATGTATGCATATTTTACCCATTTTATATTATTCGTCCTACGCACCAAATGTACAAAAGCAAAAATTCAATCTTCTTTTTTATATGAAATAAATATTTACAGAAATACAAAGCAAAATATTCTTGCAGAGTTATGAAAAAATATATGAGAAAACATTTGCAATAAAATATTATTAATGCTACATAACATATATATTTTTTAATGTTTCCTAATATATTTCTATAATATATTTATGCATATTATATTAATATAACTAATATTCAAGAAAGATTTAATATTTTTTAAATATTTATAAAATATGAAATAATATAGTTGGTCACTGGAGTAAGTATTCAGTTGCTAATTTTTTTGCTTTGTATTGACATACTTCATACTTCCGTCTTTAAAGTAGATTTCTACTTACTTACTTGCTCACTTTATCAAATCTAAACTTACGTTGTTAAAACAATATACTTTATTTATGAAAACTAAATTATTACAAATCACCCCAGCCCCGTGCTCCACCTAAAAAAGGTACTACACGAGGCTACCTATTCTAAGTACTATATGGGTTCCATAACAATTGAAATGTTCCTACTCTAACTAAATAATTTCCTTATGATTCTTACACTGAGAAAAATGAGTTAAATAAGGCCTTTGCTTAAAGTGCACTGGGTTCTCCTAATGAAATTTTTATTAACAGTAGCTAAGAGTTGTATATTCATAATAAAGTTGCCGATTAAGCATTAGTAAGATGATAATGCTAAAACTTGTTTCTTGTCATAATTGCGGGCTTACTTGCTATTAATGATTGAATTTGTAAGGACTAGCATATTGTGTTTATTTATTAGCTATAAATAAGTTCTTTATTAATCCTAAGTAAAAAGCTGTTTTAAAACAAGCGCGTCGTTCCGTAAATAAATGTTTATTGTTCTTCAGTTGCCGCTTGTTTAAAGTAAGTGAGCTGGTAAATTACCGCTCTATAGGAAGCGGGCACGCCGACGCCATTCTTATTTGTGACTTGCTGGGCGATGCGTTGTGCTACGTAGTCGTATTGCAATTTAAGGAATAATGGTGTTTAAATATCACTCAGAGTTATTAGAGTGGGGCTTGGCAGATTATATTGCTGCATTTGAAGGTAAGTAATATATATTTAAGTACTTGATAAATAGTTATGAGTTTGTAAATGCTATGTAATTAATCTAATTTCTGTTTTAAATTGAAAAAAAAAGTTAATTTTTTGAGGTTAGGGCCTACGCACACAGCATGTTTTACCTTGTTTGAATTAATATTTCGAGAATTAATATTTATACTAAAAATAATATACTAAATAACATTGCGCGGTATTTTTACAGATAGGCTTACTTCACTCTTATCGACATCTGAAATTTTGACCTATTCACACCAGATCGGAAGTAGTAATTTGCATATGACCGGCTGACAATGAATATCACGAAGTTCGCAAACTTTTGTCTAAATAAATTTAAGCAACATTTTTCTGAAGTACCAATAATAAAAAGAAGTACGTATTTGTTCGCACTATCTTAGTATGCATAATAATAGTTCTATGTAAGAGTGTCTTTTCTATCGAGGCTCATTTTGTTTATTATAGTTTCATGTATGTTCTTTTCAAATATTAATAAAAGATCTATATACACTAACGCATTTTATATTTTATTACTCATTTCTTCTTCTCTACGGGTTTCACATCAGCCATGTTTAATGAACTTGATGAACCTTTGAGCTCTTCTGCTGTAGATTATAGCAAAAGAGACACCACAAACAGTTTTATTGCTTTTAATAAATTTACTTTAAGCCGGTTTTCCTAGGAGCAGGTTTTATGCGTCGCCTACAACGTAAATCGCCCAGTGCAATACGCTATCCACTCAAACCAAATAAAATAGTTGGGGAAACGACGCCAACTATTTTGTTTGGCCTGAGTGGACGGCGTATTGCGCTGGGCGTTTAGGAAAACCGGCTTCATATATCAAGTAAAACAGTTTACTTACGTTGAGTAAACGGCTCACTATTCCGAGTAAGCAGTCCAGTTACATCAAGTAAGCAACTCACTTATACCCAGGAAGCAGTCCACTTGCGCCAAGTAGGCGGTTCACTTGTACTCAATAAGCAGCTCACTTACGCCAATTAAGCGGCTCACTTAAGTCAAGTGGGCAGTTTACTTAATACTATAAGAAATTATACTTGTTAGCAATGAAAAGAAAGTAAGCACCAGCGGCTAAAACATCATTCTCAGTAAGTTCGTTATTTATCATGACTATATTTTTATTCGCTATTAAAAGAAATGTAATTTACTACAAGCAAGTTGTTTGGTAGAGCAGCAATTTTTCTAACTTACATTAACTAGAAATTTTATATTGTTTCTTAACAAACTGGTAGCTTATAGCAGGTAAGTCATTTTAAGAAAACTCATTTGCTTGTTCTAGGGGTATAACTGACTTGGCGCCTATTTAAGCCAGATATTTACTTGTTGTTAGCGAATTTTTACTTCTCAATAGTATGTATTTCTCTCAGTGTAATAACAAAAAATATAATACAGTCGCCTCGCGACCATATGAATACTGCTTTTGTGAATTGACGAAATATGTGAAATGTGATTAGCTCACATAATCGCGAGTCTACTGTAAATCGGTCAGCTATCAATTATTATTAAATGGGCCCATGGAACGACTTTCGTTATCTCCCAGCATTCGCCCAGGACATTGATTATATATAATATACTTATATAAAATCAATGGCCACGGAGTAAGGGAAAACCGTGGCAGAAACCTTACTCTGGGAGGATCTGAGAAGAAGTCCCCGACCTTATTTGCTTTAACTAATAACGTAAAACAATATACTGGATGTTCCATTGACTTATAACTTCAAATTCACGATAATTATGTCAAAATACAATGTCATTTAACATATTAGAGATAATAAACGCTGTATGCAATCGCTAATTAGAAGTGAACCCGAGTCACTAACGAAGTTAAAGTTTAAAACAAATACACTGATCCTTCTTATGTTGTATACCTTCAACGGATTAATCGTTTAAACGTGATTGACTTGCGTACACCTGCATACGCTTTTCGCACCTAATATACCGTCTTCAAATATTTAATTTTATCGTTCCTTTAACGGAAATCAAATTAGGACGAATTAGTGGATAAGTCAGGTGCTCGTGCACCTCACATTAGACTAATAACTCGCCGCTATGTGCTAAATGATGAAAGCAGATCTTATTTGGGCGCTGATTAGCGTGCAATCGCTTTGGTATTTTGCAAGTGCGTTTCTTACCTTGAATAAACTGAACAAAAAAAAAAAAAACAGGTTGGTTATAATTTTTGGCAACGGTCTTTCAATTGGAAGTTGTGCGATTTGCACGGTACTTAATAATGAATGTAGTGCTAAACATGCGATGCGATGGTCAGTTTTGGATACGTCCAGAACCTGCCAATTGCATATTAACATTGACCAGCTGAAAAGGAGGTGAATTTAGGGGTCAGCACACCCAGAGCGTACAATTATCGTGTTTTTGTAAATAAGAAAGGTATCTCCTTTAGTGTTAAATACAATGACACCATTTGGCATAACTAAAAGAATTAGTTAATTAGTCGAGGTATTCATTTGAAGCGTAGGTATATTCTAAAAAACATTCTAGTCAAATTACGTGTAAAATCATTTGTAATAATCAAGGGACACGGTGGACAATTGTCAATATTCCGGGTATTGATACAGTGGCGGCTCGTGGTCGGAAACGTAGGGTGTTCACAAAATCAAGAACATGCAAATTTTTAACTAAAATCCAATCATTTTTTTCGTACATGTCCTTCTTAAATTTGCTTGTAAAGTTTTTAAATTTGCCGTTTGTAGTTTGCGTCAAATTAATTAAAATTGTCTTTCAAATATTGCACAGTAAAACTGTTCGCATCCATAGTTCTTATTTATATATTGTTTAGCGTTTACTTACAATACTACTTTGTTTATTTTGTGTGCATTTCATTATCTTTTTTACATACTGTATATTTCATTTCATTACTTTTTTTTACGTACTATATATTTTCTTTTTTGTTTGTCGGCTGCACCAAAGCGCATTAGTGGCGGCTTTGCTTTGTCGGCTTTTTGCAGAGGGATTTAACGATGCGGCGTAGTTTTTAACTGCGATTGCGCAGATGCCAATTTATTTTTGTTTTTCTAAAAAAATCAATTATTATTTGTATCTTTGAGGGAAATGTACGTTTTTTGGGAACAGTTAAAGATTTACGAGTTTAAGTTTGTGATTTTATGTGCGCGGGTTTAATAAACGTATTGCTGTAGATGAAGTACCTCAAACGAAAATTTAAATCAGTGTTTTAAATAAAATAGATAATTTTTTTTTAACAAATATATTGTCTAATTTCCTTTTTTTTTGCAAAGTTAAATTTAAGGTATTTATAAATTAACACTAAGTATTTAAATTGTTACAACCATGATTATGTGTTAATATATATCATTTTTATCATCTACAAGTCTTTGAAAATCTTCTTATACCTAAAACTAAAATATAAAATTAAATTTAATACAGACCTGTATTAATTACTCATCTAAACTGCACGAGTGTGATTAAACATTGAGCACTGGCTTAATATCAGCAACAAATTAATATATTAATATATTAAATTTTTTTAATTCCCAGCAAAAGAAAACAACACATGTGAGACACCCAGATATCTATATCACACTGGCTCTCTCGCTCGCACGTACGAAGCAGAGAGCCAGAAAACAAACAAAAAGCTGGAAACAAATCCGTCCAATACGAAAAATATAGCAATAGTGAAATAAATAATATAATGTTATATATAGTCACGAAAATTCTGTTAAAACTTAAAGTATAAAAAAATACACCGTTATCCTAAAATATCAAAACAACTTTCAAATGAAAATAACATTAAATTAAGAAATTTATGCAGACAATTGTTTTTTTTTAATAAAAAACTACAGCAGTATGTTATTTAATAAATTAAAATAATTACGCACCCTTGGTTTCATTATAAAACTGTCACCAACAAACAGTATTAGTTCTTATGGTAGTTACGACCTGTGAACGGTGAGTCATTCATAAACAAAACATATGTAATATAGTTTATCCGCAAAACAGGATATCTGAACGTTGATGTCGATCGATTTGTTAACGTGACCCGAGAACGCAACGAAAGCGAACACAGGAGCACACTCAATTTGTGCAGCGTTCATATGGAATCTGCCGTATCCCTCCCCACCTCCGCTACGTCCTTTATGCGGCTAGGCATTGGATAAAATCAACGTAGTCCCGCCTACTCGGCGCACGTGCTTCGTCGTCGGTCGCTTGCTCGCGATGTACATACATATGTATAGAAAGGAACGTCGAAACTAATAAACGCGTCGTTTATTCGTTTCGCTGCGTTATATTTCACGAATATATTAAGGTCGAGTAATAGATTTTATTAGTTTGTAATCGAAGATTTGTTTAGGGGGTTCACGTGCTCATGTGCTCCTATACAGAAACCGCCACTGGATTGATACCAGCAAGAATCAAAAAACTCCTTTTCGTTGTCTCTAGAGCTGTCGAAATAAATTTATTTCATCATCAGTAGAACAACTACAGATGGATACATGCTAATAGATACAATTGAAAGAAAAAGTGAGGTTACTTACAATCAAAGTAAGTTCGTAGCAATAATATCAAACAGTACATAAACAAAATCATCCAATTTCAAATAAGAATACATTATTCAAGTTAAAAGTTAAAAAAATTCAGCACTAACACTGAGATTAATTTAAATTTAAAATAATGTAGAAATATGAATGGCAACAACCGCCATATTGTGACAAACCGCCGCGGGCGCAGACGCAAACAGCTAAGAATAATTAAGTAAACAACGGAGATACAAAGTCTGAACATAAAGTAGAGTGCAACCGAAAAAGTATTAGTTCGGGAAAATTTGTTTATTTGCAAACATTTTTAAGAGAAAGAAGTAAATGGAACTTAAATTGTTAATATCAGTTCTAAAATTTACAGTATTGTATTTATTAATGTACACCATTTCAAGAAATAAACGTTTTTTGTATTCGTTTTCCCTGTCAATGATGGAAGCATTTTTGAAATCAAAGGGCAGGGTGTTATCTCAATAAGTCAATTTCTTGCCTATATTTCATATTCGATGGCTGATGATAGAAAAAAAAGGAAGATTCCACGTAAGTGCCTTACACCCATTTCTGAACAATCGAGGTTAAATAAACCCATATAGGTGATACTGAGGTATTAACCGTAACCAAGTAGCACATTTAGTACTACTTTACTGTAGTCAATGTTACGTAATTTTTACTACAATTACCAAGGGATATTTACTTAGACGACATTTCTGTAGTTGAAGTCACGTCGTGGCCACCAAATAAATTACTTTAAGGTGATAATTAAATTGTAATTGTTACGTCATTTCTAGATTTAAAAATATGTTCCACCTTATCCTACATATTATAAGTAAGAAAATGACGTGTTTATAATAGAATCATTTCATTACTGTTTAGGTTATTTCACGACCTCCTTGATGATGATCTTATTGGGAGATAACAGTGGAATTTCGTAAAATTTCAGGGCGTCTTATTGTGCTAACATTTAATAAATTTAGACTCCTATAGCTAACTCGCGCACTCTATAAGATTCAGAAACCTATTGTATTTTATTTTATTTAGATTTTTGATATATCTTATCTACGTTATCATATCTACGTTACGCATGCGTTATCTGCATGCAAAAAAGAGCTTTTATAAATAGGGTATTTTGAAATAAACTGCATTCAAGACTTGTGAAAATAAGCGTCGGATAGAATCGAGAAATTTTAAAAGTCGAATAGTTGAAAACCGAAAACTTTTACTCGTATTAATGTTTTTTCGATTATGCGATTAAATAAAGCATAATTGACCTACCTAGGATAGATATCACACCCTGTATATAGTCTGTAATGGATATATTATAATGTTCTAGCAGGCGCCAAAAGATGCATTTTTTAACAATGAAAACCGAGTGGAATAATCCTTCATTTGTAGGTTTCTAGGTAACAATCAAGTGTAAATTGAAGTTCGTGACATAGTAAAACTTTCAATAATTTGTAAAGCCTAACATGGACACGGAGGCATTTAATTTATGTGAAGACGCGCATGTAGCACCTTAGCCTTTATGTGTCACGTTCACCGTTAAATTTTGCATTATTAAACAATAGCGATGAGTTGTTACGAAGCAATCTGGCTGTATCGTAATAACTGATGACCGCAGCAGCTAATCAATATCAAAAGAAATTGCTATTTCCTGTAAGTTTCCTGATTTACTATTTATATGTCGAACAGTGAAAACAATAATTCGGTTTGTTGAGGCTACGCCTATTATTATTTACTTGTAAAGTGGTTATATTCTGTACTATTATACACTTTATTTATGAAAACTAAATTATTACAAATCATCCTAACCCCGTGCTCCACCTGAAAAGGTACTACACGAGGCTACCTATTCTAAGTACTATATAGGTTCCATAACAATTGAAATGATCCTACTCTAACTAAATAACTTCCCTATGATTTTTAATAACAAAAATATAATACAGTAGCCTCGCGACCATACGAATATTACTTTTGAAAAATGATAAAAAAATGTAAAATGTGATTAGTTCACATAATCGCGAGTCTACTGTAAATCAGTCAGCTATCAGTTATTATTAAATGCGCCCATGGAACGACTTTCGTTATCTCCCAGCATTCGCCAAGGACACTGATTATATATAATATACTTATATAAAATCAATGGCCACGGAGTAAGGGAAAACCATGGCAAAAACCTTACTCTGGGAGGATCTGGGAAGAAGTCCCAGACCTTATTACTGATAGCCTGTACTATTATACAGAATGTCTCACTGAACTGGGCCATTAGAATTAGAACTTTCGAACAACGAAATTGATTTTGAAACTTGCAGAGCAATCATAGCCCACTATGATCTATTTAAAGAAAATATTTTCAACCTTATAGCACTTTTGGTATACAGGGTGTTGACATCAACTTTCTTATTTTAAACGGAATATTCCAATTTTTGTGAGTCTAGTGTGTTGCTCGCATCATTTGTGATGAGTTGGTATTAACGTGTCCCATTCCTAAAGCTAATAGTTTTTGAGATATTTGTAATTTTGTCAAAATTTTGACGTTTGCACTCTCCAATAAAATTAAATATCCCATAGACTATTAGACATTAAGTTATTCTACGGCTGTGGATGTAAGTACATTATTATAGGTAGTGACTGCGATAACAGTAACTGCAATATCCTATACAGGGTGTTCAGAAACTCACGTCAAATATGAACACCTTTAAAGTAAAAAACGTTTTTTTCTTTTTCAAATGGAACGTGCGATTTCTCATAGCAGCATTGAATGTAGGTGTAAAATTTTACATCGATTAGTATTAAGGTTTAATGTATCTGTTTCTGATAGTTTTTGAAATATATACGCCAAAGTTAATATCGTTAAGCGAGTTATTCGGAACAGTCTGTATATCATGTTTTAAAATAATGCGGAATCTCTTCTTGCATTCATTTGTAATATTTGCAATTTTTTTACGGATATTCAATAGCTGCTATTCTGGCCGTTTTATGTCTTCGATAGATGTGATATTTTTACATAGATAGATTTTAATATTTTAATGTGTTATTCTTACGTCCATCATTTTAATTAGTTTTAACTGTTTTTTCAAAGAATTTTTCTCATTGTATCTAAACTTGGACGCATCATTTTAGAAGAAAACAAATATTGACGTTTTATTGCCCGATAATCGTTAATTACCGAAACATATCGCAAGAAGATTGGAACACGAATTTCGCTTTTATTTTAATTTAATTTCAATTTATATACACCGATCCCCTGGGACACTATACACTAATGTTAGATATATTTCGAGGTGATTTTCATGTAAAGATTTAAGAAGTAAATTGAAAAGAATATCTGAGTAAAAGAACTCGATTATCCAACTTTAAAAAAAATATATTTTAATGTCAATGAAAAAATTTCCTTCACTTATTAATCGGTTGTTTGCATTATCATGGATCTTAAAATTGTTGATAAAAGGAAAAATATTTCGAACAAATAAATTTGCCATTCGCTGAGTTTTGCCCTTCGAAAGAATTTCGCCAGGCTAACATTGTTTGAAAAAACATATCGTACATATAGCTTGTCTATAATTTCTTCATATTTACCTACTTGACGTAAATCTAAAATAACTAATAAAAACTGTAGTACAGGCGATAAACAAAAATATAAATATTTCTTTTGTGATCAGCTAATTATCATAGATGTAGTGATTTACATAATGGCGTGTTCTATTAACACAGTGCTAATTACGATTTTATATAGTTATTAATGTCAGTTGCAAATTGCCTGTTAGGGAATGTGATTACTGATTTTGATAAGTAATTTATTTCACAAAACAACTATTCATGTTATGGAATTATTTCGTATTAATGTGAATACATATTATACACATATATAAATTTGTGATTTATCTGCGTTGCTTTAGGATTGATATTAATTACATATGTATATATGTAATTACAGTCTTTTACTACAAAGCCGTTTAAGAAACGACACCAATATGTCAAGAGACAGTAAATATGTTTTTTTATGATGAACCAGCCTCAATTTAATTAATTTAGAATAACACTTTTTAAGTTGTTCGTTTTATTTATTTAACATGTGTTTATTTCAACTTAAAACCGATTTTGCTAAAATTATGAACTACCGCCCCATCTATCGGTACATATCTATACTTACAACGGCACCAATGTAATATCATGAAGGATAGGTATGAAACTTAGATAAATTTTACAGTTTTCTATATGATATTTTCATAATTTCTTATAGAGGCTAAAAAAATATAATAAATATAATTTGACTAAATATAAACATCTGCTCTGCATATTACTAAATTTATAAGTAATAAAACATTGGTTGTTGGATCTAAGAAAGAAAAACTTAAACTAACTTTATACTAGCTTAAATACGTTTTTATTTTATTATAATTAAAAAAAATATTGGGTAATGAAAACAAATTAGTAGTTTATTGGTATCGATTTAATTGTAAAACATTAATCTTGGGTATTTAAGGTCCGATAGAATAGATTCCTCTCGGAAAGACTCTTATTTTGTTAATTATTTTTGCTAAAATTTTCGATTAAAATTTACGTTTTTTACCGATATCTTCGAAACGGCTACCGATAGCGAGATGGCGCTGCCAGAAACGGAATCCTCGTCGAAAAACGCGTCTGACAGTATGTAACACATTTCGGGACAATGGATATTTGACAAAAAAACAGAAAAATTGCAACTTTAAGTTGTCATCAACACGGGTATTTATTGAGCAATGCTTTGCATTGTTAAAGGGAAGGTTCCGAATACTTAAACATATTAATGTATACAATACAGAATTCTTTCCAAAAATTATTATAGCTTGTTGTGTCCTCCATAATATTTGCACTATGAGAAATGATGATATGAATATTGAAATTGAGCATGAACCTTATCAAGGTGAAATTAATAATGATAGAGATTGTAATGGTATAATAAAACGAAATATGATTTTAGAACAACTGTAAATTTTTTAATGTACTATTAAATAATGTTAACACCTTAATTATTTTATGTCCTTTAACACTTCAATAAGTTCTTTTAAAACAGCCATTTTTTGTGAGTGTCGCTCTGCTTGCTCCTTTCTAAAGCTTTTCATCCATATGGGTTCTTCGTCAATGTTGTTTCGCCGCCTCTTCTGTCCATGTGTTGAAGTTGGTGTTGAAGATCTGCTGCTCTCAGGAGAATCCTAATGTTAAAACTATGCATGTAGACATAGCCATTTGTGTCAATGTATTTTACTTACATTAGCATCCCTGTTAGAAGGTGATGGTGTAATATTACACATATTTCCTGCTAGAGCAATAGGTTCAACAGCATGAGTATTTCCAAAAATATTATCAAAATTATCGAAATATGCCCATGAAATATTTGCCCTGCCGTTTCTTTATTATTGTCTTTAATTCTTTTGTACGTCTTCTTTAAATTATTTTTTTTTTGACTGTATGTCGGTCTTGGCATTCTTCTAAAGAAATATTCAATAATAATCTATTTTCTTTAATATCTTCCATATATCCAGTAGTTTTATCTAAAGTTTCATTGTCATGTATCAGTAAAATCTATTACACATGAATTTTAATTTACATATCTATATGATACCAGATGATACTTACTTGCTATATTGTATACGTAAATATTTCCCTTTTCGTCAAATATCACTTCATTTTGTTCGTTTGTAACTGGTTTTAACCAATTACAAGGTTTAGGAATTGATTCAGAGGTAGTCATTGCGCGAAACATGGCGAAACTTAAAGAACGATAGCGGACAAAGTCACAAAGACACACTAAAGTTAACATAAGCCACGCATAAGCACAGAACATAAGTTAGATTTGGGTTATGTTACTGTACCATATCCCATGATACCTTTACCGATGCGTTTGTTAATTCATGTAGCGATTTATGTACCACCACAAAACAGTTGATTCACCGAATGTATCGGATTTTTTATGCCGCTCCAATTATCGAAAATGCCCGTTAGGGTTACGGAGCTTTCTAGCGGCCCAAGACGGCGTTTCGTTTGCGCACATAAGAAAAGGCGCCCAAGAAACGCATGTTTTTTTTTCCGTTTTTTTAACATATCTCCGGAAAGCAACTAGAGGATTCGGCTTGGTCTCAAAAGATCCGGCGCGACCAGCGGAACATTTTGGACTGCGGTAGAACCGAATCGGAGCTGTAGCTCGCTCGCAAATTAAGGATTTTAGGTCGAAAAATAAGGAAATTTAGCGATTTTTACATATTTTTGCGAATATCTCGAGAACGGTTAGAGATATCGAGTTCCGGTTTTCTGCGTTCTATTCCCCGATAAAATGCGCTTCTGATAGGCTATACTAGAAGGCTGTAGTGTCGATTTTCATCTTGAAAACTTTAACCTCAAATATCTCGGAAACGGTTAGAGATATCGGATCGCGATTTTCACCATTCGATTCGCCGTCAAAATGCGCGTCTGATGGATCATATTAGAAAGCTCTAGCGTCGTTTTATTTTTCCAAAACTTTGACCTCAAATATCTCGGAAACGGTTAGAGATATCGGATCGCGCTTTTCGCCATTCGATTCCTCATCGAAAGACGCTTCTAAAGGTTACCTTGCGGACGCCGTAGCGTTGCTTTTAAGTTTCAAATTTTAATCGCCCATATCTCGAGAACGGTAAGAGCTAGAAGGACGAGCGCGATGCCGTTGGATTCCGCTCGGAAAGGTGCTTCTTCTGACCTATAATATGTTGCGGTTATCTCGACGTTTAGGCCATTTTTCAGCGAATTTTGCTCAAATTTTCCATCAAAATTCCGGTTTTTTGCCCATATCTCCGAAACGGTTACCGATAGTGGGATGGCGTTCGCAGAAACGGATTCCTCGTCGAAAAGCACATCCGACAGTATATAACACATTATGGTTACGGCGCTTCCTAGCGGCCCAAGACGGCGTTTCTTTTGCGAATATTGCGAAAACGGTTAGAGAAATCAAATTCCTCTTTTCAGCGTTATATACACTATTATTTCAATGTACAGTAAAATTAGATAATATCTGTAAACCAAAACCTGAGACACCTGTATAATTTCAATAGAAAATTTATTATTTAACTGATACTAATATACAGTGTTTAAAAAGATGTCGGATAATTTTACCAATTGTGAGTACGGGTGAATAAACAAAAAAGTCTTAGTCAACATGGGTCCGCAATTCAACTGTTTTTGATATATAGTCGATTGCATATTGTTTTAGTAGGATAAAAATTTTCAAAGAAATTCTGATCGCAATGTAAATTAAACAAATGTTTATTTAAAGTAAAACTAAAGAAATTGTTCTACATGTCCACCGTTCATTTCTAAGCACGCTTCACACCTTCTTATGAAAGATCGACGCAATCTTTCGAAAATTCCTGAAGTCCTCCTCCGAATTTCCTCGCAACAATTTACGATTCGTTGCCTGAATTCTTCCAAATTGTTTACAGATCGTGCGTACACTAATTGTTTTAGATGCCCCCAAACATGGGGACCTAGGAGGCCATGCAGTTGGTCCACCCCGTCCTATCTATCTCTCGTTGTAATGTTGATTTAAGAAATTTCTAACTACGATGGAAAAATGCACAGGAGCTTCATCGTGCATAAACCACATATTTAATCTGTTAAAAACTGGCACGTCTTCCAACAAAACGGGTAATTCATTTCTTAAAAAATCCAAGTATACTTGTGCCGTTAAACGATTAGGGAGAAATACTGGACCAATTAAACAGTCTCCCAAAAATAGCAAGCCAACATTTAGCGAAAAACGGTTTGGTGATGCAGTTCAACAACAGCATGGGGATTTTCATCTGCCCAGACGTGATTGTTATGAAAATTGAATATTCCGTCTCTGGTAAACCCAGCCTCGTCACTAAATAAAATCTGAGTCGCAAAATTAGGAGTTTCTGCCAGCTTTCGTAAAACCCAATGACAAAAAACCCTACGTGCATCATAATCGAGAGGAGCAAGAACTTGCACGCGTTGAATGTGGTAGGGATAGAGCTGCTGTTCCCGCAGAATTCCCGAAATGAGAGGATGACTGACGTTCAGTTCTGCGGCAAGTCTTCGGGTGCTAATACTTGGGTTGTCTTCTACCCGTCTCAAAATATCTAATTCTACTGCGGGAGAAGAAACTGATCTAGGTCTACCAGAACCACCATTAATTTAAATGAACCAGTTTCGGACAGCCGGATATGAAGTCTTCAGAAAATCTTATCACTCGGTAACAACCGATTTGGAAATTCTTCGGCATACATACGCCGTGTTTCAGTGGCATTACCATTCGCACGACTATACATAAAATGCATATCGGCTATTTCTGCATTTGTGTACTTATGCATGATTTGAGAACAAAAAAAAATTGACGCAAATGATAAATAATCTGATGACAGATGTCTGACAGAACTAATTTTAAGTCACAATCAGTTGTTTGACTAAGGGAACTATTCTCAAAACCGAAAAATGTTTTTTTTTTTATTTTAAAATATGCAATCGACTATATGTCAAAAACAGTTGAATTGCGGACCCATGTTGACTAAGACTTTTTTGTTTATTTCCACCAGTACTATAATTGGGTAAAATATCCGACAACCTTTTTTTAACACACTGTATAACTAATAGTACTACTAATACTTGTAAATGAAACTGAAGCGCTTGGGCTAGTAATAAAGGAAAATCTAATCAGAGTTTGTAATGAAATTTACAACCAGCTCACACTTATTAAAAAGCAGTTGATACATGACACGTTCTTCGCATACGCTAACAAATCCGAATGTGTTTGCTTTAAGCAAGTTAGTGGCCTGCAAAACGAATACCGAACAAATTTAACTCGATTTAAAACCCTGGTCAAACATAAATAAAGTTGTATTTTCGTTTTACAAGCTTTGAATACTCGCAGATAATCACTACCACACGACTATGTGATTCTAGTTCGTAGTTTTTAAATCTTCAATTTGGTTAATCGATTAATTAGCACCTTTCTTTAGCTGTCACCCCAAACAAAACACGTTTAACTTTGATGTCGAAATATCGTTTTGGAAACTTATAAATGTGGAAATTATCTTATATGACGCATAATATTTAAACAAATCGATATTTTCACACGCATTTATACATACTATACTAACTTTTTCGATAAAGGAAATTAGGTCACAGTATAAAAGTAGAGGTTGAACTTGCTGGGAGATATTTTGGGGAAAACTGTCCTTAACACTCGTAAATTTCGGCAAAATGAATTTTGCGTTATAATCGACACCTTAATTGGATCTATGCTGGAGTGGATAAGTCGAATTTCGATGGGGAGGAATATTCAATTTAGAGGGAAATTAATCATCAGGTGATCTTATTAAGTGTTTTAAAGGCATTTGGTTAATTTGATTTGAAATTGGAGGATCCCCTTGTTAAACCCTTAACTCCGTTTCTCGCTGAAGATGGTAGTGTCATTAATAAAAGCAGGTGTTTCTTTACGTCTAAACAATATTAGGTGTATTTTGGCGAGAGACAAGTGTTTAAATGATTATTCGAATTGACGTCATTGTTTGAATTCTCGTCTGATTTAAATTTGCTTATAGTTATCTGGCATCAATTGTTCATCAATAATCAAATAACCAACTTAAATTCAAACAGAAGATCCTAACCGACATTCAAAGACCGTTATTTGCCTCAGACAAAGAGAAATACACAACATATTTATTAAAAATATGTCATTGCCAAGAATGATCAATTTTCCGGAACGATATTTATAAAAACAGCGGGTAAGTTTGAACTAAAAAGTAAAATATATCATCATGCACACTCTAAAAAAAGTTGGTAATTTTCCTTGCAAAAAGTAAAATTTTTCCTTACTGGTAAGAAGTAAAAGTAACAAAGTAAGGGAAAATTTACTGAAATTTGGGATTTTTTCTATAATTCCAAAAATTTACCTCAATTATAGGAATCTTTTTTTAATTCTACGGAAATTTATTAAGTAACATTTTAAAATTTCTTAGTAATACCTGAAAATTACATTCAAATTCTTAAATTACTATGCGGCAATTACGGGAAATTTCCCAAGTAAGAGTAAAATTATAAGTGAACGCATGCGCACACTGGTGGTGTGGGGTGATCATGTTAAATCCTGCATAGTCGTTAGTAGTTGTTTGTAGTCGCTATGTGGAGTCCATAATTGCGATATCAGTGGGAAAGGAAAGAAAATTCAGAGGTAAGTACCTAGATTATATTTTCTAAATATGTACAGAAGTATGACTGTTATTATTATATTATTTCTGCTAATTTGTTATGTCTCGCTCATAACTGCAGCAAGAAGCATTCTGTAGATTTTTGCTGGATATTTTTGTACATGTGCTGACATACATAATAGGTAGTCTACAGAGAACCCATGGAACTGTAAGCGAATCGTTGGTAAAATTATGCATATTTGATACGGCTTGTGTCCAAAAATCTATCCACATCAAGCAACGGACGCGGAAATGTATGTACAACAGCGCTGTCATGTATGTTTAATACCAGGTAGAGTGTTCTTTTTGTAACGAGATTCGCATCATTTTTTTTTTTTTTTTTAAAGGGGTGTTAACGCCTAAGCTATATGATTAGCTTATCAGGCCCCTTCAGAGCCAAATCTCCCTCCTCATTAACATTACGACCCCGGAAAAAAAAACGTAATTGATTATTGATATTGATTATCGTAATTGACCAGAGCGAGATTTGAACCCCGGACTCCGCACTGATAGCCAAGCGTGCAAGCCACTCGACTACCAGCCAGGCATTTCAACTGTGTTTTAATCAGCGGTAGTTCAATATGAATTCTTAAATGATAAATTCAATGAAATTTATAAATTCGGCCAATATTCTGCTATTACAAATCCAAATTCCATATCAAATCGACATGTACTCAGTTTGGTTTCTTTTCAGGTTAGTTGTCCACTACAAAGAAGTTGCGTTTTTTATGCTTTTTTCAACAGATACTCAATAAATAAACAGTTTTCTTAAAATGCTGTTTTTTAATCTCCGAAATCCCCTTTTTCCGAAAGCACAAATCAGTAGTAGATTTGCAAAAATAACAGCTCTTACATACTTTTCCTGCTCCGGAAAAATACTATATAATATATAAATACCAAAAAAAAGTAGCTTTTCTAATGACATTTCAGTTAAACTGAATTTTCCTGTGAAAATTTCAATTTCAACTGAATTTTCCTGTGGAAATTTCAATCTTAATTGAATTCTCCTGTGTAAATTTCAGTTATAACTGAAATTTCCGAGTATATCAGGAAAAATACTTCGTAATTTTTCTAACACCTGGAAAAAGGAGCTTTCCGTGCTAAATGGAAAAATCCTACAGAAAATTACATGAGAGTAGGAAGTTTACTTGCGCCAGTAAAATTCATGCACGGTTTAAGGGTGACAAAATTGCACCAAAACGATACAGGAATTTTACCAAAAATTTTTTAGTGTGCAGTACGTTACCTGATGATAGCCTAGTCCGGTAAAACGGTCGTAAATATAATAAACATTTAAGGATTGCGTTTTTTTTTTACTACTAATCGTTCAAGTTGAATCCATCAATCCAGAACTCAATAATTTAAGTGAAATACAGTTAAGCATGGCTTATCGTAGTGATTAGTGATGGGTTGCTACAAAGCAAACTGCTATTTTGTAGCAGTCAATATCAAAAGAAGCTGCTACTTTTTGTAGTGTGTGTGTAGGTTTGGATCGGAGTAGCGCGCTCTAGAGGGTACAATTTTTGTCATATAGGGGTATTTAGATCGCCTTAATGACTTGGGAGGCGTGGCGCGGAAGGGAGTAATTTTTTTTTGAATGATCAAATTAATTATTTTTTTACAACACCGGTGAGGTAATAATAATTTAAATGAGTAGATTGATTTTTAATTTTTTTCATAATTTATTAATTTGTGACAAGTGTGTGAAATCTTAAATGGGAACCCCCATTTTGTATTGCAGATTCGGATTCTAAGCCATCAAGTATGTAGTTTTTGTTTGAAACTTTTTTCGATTCGTAACAGATTCCGCTGTAATCGCAAAAAAAAATATGATTGTGAACGTCTAGAAAAAATACGCAAAAAAGAGAAGCAATCGAACATGATTTTGTGTTTTTTTTTATTTTAACAATAAATAACATTTCAAAAAGCCATTCAACAACAAAGAATTTTACTTTATCACACCCTCCATGGCTTCCATTACTGTTCAAATAGCCTCCAAAAAAGCATTGGAAACACCAGCTTTGGAAGCTATAAACAGCATTTTTATCCATGCGAACGTATGTTTTTCTTTTCTAAATATTTTACTTAGTTGTAATCGATAATATTCTTGGTTATAAGGCTTGTTTTAAGAAAAATATATTTTCTCCAAGAAACAAATTTTTCGATCTTAGAAATAAAAGAGGCACCGAAAGAGTGGATCAGATATTTAAATTAAGAAAATAAATTCTCTTATTAAGGATTTTAATATTTGAGGTAAATCTTATAAGTATTTATGTTAAGGTGAAAATTCATTTTAAAATATATGATGTCATTTTTGCGGTGGGGTGAATTTGGCTACATGACACTGGAACGATTACCAATAATGCAATAGTTGTGTGCATGCATCGAAGATAGAAATGCGAATTGCGGTTGTGCTAACCACGTTAAATTGTATATGTAATAGTAGGAAGTCGGTAAGTAATTCAAGGTTTAACTGCTTTATTTTTAAACTGCAGAACCGTACTTAAGCTTTTTGATAATGTAAGTTTTTGAAAGGTAATTATATTTTGCTAATTTATGGAATTACTTAAACGTATATTTAATTACAGATTTAATATTTGCCTACCAATTCTTAATTCCTCTGCATTTACTGCCTCCAACGGGGTTGCAATTGTCGAAAAAAAGCATTGGAAATACCAGCTTTACAAGCTATAAACAGCATTTTTATCCATGCGAATGTATGTTTTTCTTTTGTAAATCAACATACCCTGTCTAATTTCCTAATTTCTCTGATTTAAGTAATCTTAAGCTTTCTTGGTCTACAACAAACCTTTTAAAGGTAATAATTAGAAGAGTATAAAATGTTTGCTAGCCATAAACTGTATAAATTAATTAATAAATAATTATAATTATGTTGTTTAATTGAGATGAAGAATAAAAATAAAAACAGCATGGCCCTACATTCGAATGCTTGGTTGCACTAACAAGTTGGTAAAAATATACCAACTATTACACCACATCTTCTTATCTACTATTTATTGTGAAGTATATGTATTCATTGTAAAATAATGTATCTCTTCATATACCCGAAGATTTTGGAATGTTAATAAAGGAGCAACAAGTGACTGCCGATATTCGGAAGAACAGCTGAAGATTAAAGTCTAATTGAAGGATCCAGAAAATTCGACTGCACGTTGCGGAAAATTAGAAGATGTATAGTCTCTTTGTGAGGTGTGTGCTATAATGCTGTAATACGTTTTTTCCTATAACGCTAAAATTATAAATAAGGAATAAATTTATGTTACGAATAGCTTTTTTTTGATGATGTTATAATAGTAGTAACATTATTATTATACTAATTAAAGAAATGTAAAAACAATCTGAAAAGAAGACTTTCACTTGAACTAAATATATTTTGAAAGAAGATTGTGGTTTTATTTACCAAACTGCCATATTTTCTAAATTGTTTTTTTATATATAAAAAAATTACCATTAATACCAAATAGAATACTAGATGAGATATATATCTAGTATCGCAGTTGATGTTAGTGGCAGGTTTTATACACATATAAAAAAATACATTTTTAGAAAACAGTAGTATTGTTGTAAATAAAAAGCTCCAATCTTCGTTTCAAACATAACAAATATTTTGTTCCAGTAAAAGTCTTCTTTTCGCAGCCAAAGGTAATCTCTTGAATTAAAGTGCATTTCCTTCTTTAGAGTTAAAATTGAAACTTTCTTTGGCAGAAAAATAAGCTTCATTCAATGTGAAAAATATTCTTGAGGCTAAGATCATCTACATACCTAGGCTGAGACTGCCGGATGTTTCTCTAACTAATAGTGATGTTTTATTTAATTCAATGAACGATTTTTCTTTGGATTAAGATGATTTTTTCTTCTTAAAATTAAATATGTCATTATTTTGTTCCAGAATCTATTTATTTCCGGTATACAGGGTGTATCAAATAAAAAAGTAATTTTGCTTGGTGTACCTACACGACTATAAAGCACAAACCACCAAACGGATTCATCATATAAAGAATAAAAAAAAAGTTAAATTTGAGCCAAAAATTCTTTCGTCCGGGGCGTGATGGAAGAAACTCATATTAGCACACCGCTCTAACGTGGTATTATGTATAAAAGATTGCACTCATTAGATTATTCTTATAGTTATCCGTAAGTTTCATTTACTCATTTCTGGAATAAATAAAGGCTCTTGTTGAAAATAGCAAAACTGAGCATTTAAATTTCTACTCTTATAAAAAGACATTCCTTTTTTGTTAAGAGCCTTCTCGAAGTCTACAGTATTATTTTTAATATCCTGATTAAAACGTTCAGTTTCACCCGGGATATGGCTTAAGTAGTTGCAAAAACGTAATATTTTTCTTTTGCTTTGTCGAATCGAGATTAGTTGTTAATAAACGATAGCACACTGAATCTAGTTATTTCTTGCTTTATTAATCAAATAACGCAAAATGAATGAATCGATTTAGACAGGAATAAATGTGATACAGAAATTGCAAACACGCCTTTTTACTATATTGGCGCGAAAATGAATCTATGCATGCGGCTTTTGCCGATGCAATTAAGCTCGTTTTTTATATGAATTCATGGATGGTCCTGAAAGGGATCGTTTTCGAACGGAAGGATTAATTAAAATGTTGCAAAGTGGCTTGGACTCCAGCGGCGATCCACACAAAACTAGCAGCGTAATCCTGATGATAGTGGTATTGGGGTAACTTGGGACAGCATTTAGTTGGGCACAGTGCGGCTCTAGCCCACGGCATTTTATAAATATTTTTTTTTCGTAATGCTTTACAGATAGCCCCCCTATGCATTAAGACGTTTTGATTGTATATGATTCAGCTACCACTATTATCCATTTACCTCTATATCTGATACACTCTGTTATGAAATAATGAATATTCTTAAAACTAAGTAAAAATTTCTTTAATTAACATTTCTTTTATGTGTGTACTTTTAAAATGAGAGGCTGCATATTTAGTACAATGAGACTAACGTTACCAGCATTTAAAATTGACAG
>RXPK01004739.1:0-25594 GCA_004143645.1 Protaetia brevitarsis | reverse complement strand
TGTGCAGATTACATGTAAACTGGTTCCTCCTGTAGTTCGCAAGCTTCCATGCACCACAGTCGCTACTGACCTATGTTTATAGATGATTTTTCAGAGGACAGAATCCAGTACACAGCCAGTAATGATTTTTAAGTTCTTCTTTGCTGCGCCTGAGTAGGTTATCAGAGAATCTAGCTCCGCATCCCCTTGTTAGGCTTTGATATGGAGTTGACTTCAGTCGACCTCCATTTCTTTGTACTTCTTTTACTAAACAGGTCATCTCCTTCTTGCGGATCCTTGTATTCACATACGGCCTCTGGACCCATGAAGTGTCTTTTAGAGCCTTCCTTGGCTAGTTGGGTCGCCATTACATGCCCTTTATATCCTCATGTTCCCGGTACCCAAATCAAGACACCGGTAGTCCCGTGCCAGATACCAACCCCAAATTTGAAAATGAACAAAACGTCAAAGATCTATATATTTCGAACCACAACCAATATACCCACGGTCACCTACTAGTTTCTCCAGTAGCATTCTTCCAACGTATAAAGACATCGTAGTAGAAGAATACACTCCCGCTAAAATATTGGATGAAATAATACCGTGACCTTCAATTAAAAGATTGCAAGCTTTTTACAGTAAGAAATTAACAAATTAATGTATTTCTGCTAATAACTGTAATATTTTAGAGGAATTTTTTCTAAGAAAAATTTTCTCCTCACGCAGGATTCGAACTAAATTAAAAATTAATGTATACATTAATTTCTTACTGTAAAAAGCTTGCAATTTTTGCATATTCGCCGTCATGCCAGCCTTTCAGAATCTGATATCGACATTATGTCGATTTGCCGCTCGAATCTGCATACTCCCTCTGCTTATATTCCCTCAGAGCGTTCGTCCGGTAAACGAGAATGTGCAAATTCGAATCCCGCCGTGAGGAGAAAATTTTTCTTGGGAAAACATTATTACAGTTATTAGCAAGAATACATGAATTTGTTACCCTCAAATAAAGTTGAAGCTCCTTGAACTGCCACAGTTCTTACTTCGCCACAACACATTGGAACGCAAACTAGCCCTAATCAACAGAAGGGAAATTTGTAAAAAAACAAAAGAGAATTCTATTTACAAAAAAAAAAGAAAAACCAAAGGGGCAATGAAGTAAAAAGACACCAAAAAGAGCAGAAGAAAAGGAAACGCCATCTTAAAGGAACGTCACGCTCAATTCAAGTTTTCCTGAGACTGCTGTCTCTGATATGCCTAAGGAATTGCGACCATCTAGAAGAAAAAAGATGCATAAATTGTGACGAATTTGGCAAAGATAATGACCTCTGTGGAATCTAATGAATTGTGTAGCAGCAGTACCTCTGCTAAGAACTTTATTTATGATATTGTTCTTAGATTAAAACCTGTTTTTTTTTCTTGTTGTTTATATGAATTTAGAATTTATTGTTTTGCTTTAGATGTTTCTCTATGTTATACAATACAAAAAACTATATGGCCATCTTTCCTCGGTGACTATGGCCAACTATTCTATTAATTTTGCTTTGTTTTTTCTGTTTCAAAATAATAAATTTATTAAAATTTAATCATCATAAATAACTGCATATTTATGTATATTGCATAACTCTAGATCATTATTGAACTTACACTAATGTTAATGTAAATTATGAACAAAGTTAAAAACTATGGTCATCTATCCTCGATTACCTATAACAAAGGTTACACTGTTAAATACTTCTGTTATATTTGATTTGCACCACTATAGGAATGCTAATGCTGTTTACTGTGCTTTCTAAAATGCCATCAATTAATTATTTGCTGCGTGTTATTATACACAATACATACAATATGCAACAGAAAAAAAAACATGATTTCGTGAAACTGTTACTCAATGCTAGCCATTCATTATTTCACATATGTACATACCTTATAGTTGAAGAGTCGCAGCAATTAAATACGCGAGCTTGTAATATTTGTTTAAAACATTATAGCTATTCATATAACACAATACAATCAAAAGTTTTTTTTTGTCTATTCACAGATTATAAATCTTCTCCCATTAACTGCGCACAATAGCGGACAAATAATAAATAACCGACCATCAAAAAACGGTATATTCAACACATCTAATTTACAAAAAAGATTTACCGGTTGTAACTGTTAGACGCGCATAAAAACAATAAGCTGTATTTCGACAACAAAACGGACGATAACACGCCAGCAAAAATTTAGGCATAATTGTAGTATGTGGAGAGGGAGGGTGATTAAATTTGGTTACGTCGTCAGAAAAAAATGACCCTTCCGCCGTGGGGTATAGCGAAGAAAAATTCTAAAGAAAATAGGAGTCTGGTTTTAAGAACGCATAAAAAATTGTTGTGCAAGCTTTTTTTCTCAGTTCTGCTGCTAAGCATTAAGTTTTTTATATACCGCGATATAGAGTGAAGAAACCAGAATGTGAAACCTGAAAACCAACGTATTCTTTTCTTTCATTGTTGCTATAAAGAAAAAAAATCTAGGTGTCATTGAATTTTTTTTAATATGGTTTAGGAAAAACAAAGGTAACTGGTTTGCGAAGATTTGTGTTTAAAAAATTTATAAAAAGTTGTTCAACTGCTGAAGCTAAATTGCAAGAGTTCTGTTTTATTTTTGTATATTTTATTATATACAATGTGCTCCAAACAGAGAAATTGTTAATTTATTTTTCAGGAAAAAAAATATCCTTGATGAAAAGATTTATATTACATTTTCTAATTCAAAACATGTATAATAACATTACCAAAATAATAGGAGTACAAAGGAAAAGTTAAAGTTTGTAAACTTGACCCAAACAAAACCTGTATTAATTTTGCACTTTGAAATAGTATACTTTATCGTGACCTGAGCTGTACGCAAGAAAAATGTAATGTGTCGTTAATTTTCTTATTACAATCAGTGGCGGCTGGTACTAAAGGGCACAAGGGTACGTGCCCACCTAACCACCAAGATAAACATAGAAAGAAATTCGCGTATAGTTCAGTGCATTATTTAATTTTATTTTTACGTATTTTTATAATAATGTATCAAAGTTTACTTCCGCACCACAGACGCATATACGAACGCTCAAAACTATGTTCCGGGACACTCTTTCCGATGTACCTATTTGGAGTATGAATAAAAAAAGCGCTTATATGGTCACTTTGGGGCACGCAATTTCGTGTCTCCAGCTAACGTCTTGCATTCATTGTGACTGCATCGTTTTTAACGCGTACCGCGCATGTGTGAGGATGTGCGTCGGTTAATTATGTGTATAAAAAACTGAAATTTAATGCTATGTTGGACAACGTAAAACTGAAAAGTGAATTTTCAATAATTTATGAGCGCGATGACATAGGTGTAGGTGGTGTTTTGCCACTTTTAGTGTTCATAACAGACAACAACCTAAAAAAAAGTTTTGACGGAAACATACAAACTGTTGGATATTATTTGTACAATCCCTATGTCGACAGCAGAATGTAAACGATGTTTTTTCCACCCTCAAACGCATTAAAACAAAGTCATGGACGTGTTTTCCAGCATGAAAAATAGGAGAATGGATTTTATGTACATACAAAAATAGGCAAGTTCTTATTTTGTGCCCACCCTCTTTCATAACTCACGAGCCGCCACTGATTACATTATATAAAGTTTGATACTTCCCCCTCTTTCTAACAACTACAGTGGCGTGCTCCGTTTAGTATGTGTAAATCGGTAAAAAAATTGTCTACGCTAAAGGATCTGAACAATTGTTTAGATGTAATTTTACTATCGTGTAGAAATTTTTCCAAGACGTCCAATGCCAATCAACGCTTGATCTAATTCCTTTCATAAATATTTTTTTTTAAATTTGCGGTTTTGTCAAACAATTTCTTATGTAAGGTATAAGTATTTTTAAAGTATCATTTAGAGAGTAGTACAGTGTTTACCCAAAAATAAAGAGAAAATGCTATATTGACGTTTGAAAAAGAAATACATGATGTCATAACTTTTTCAAGGTCATTGTAAAAATGACACTGGTGTTGTTAGAAGGCAGCTTTTTAAAATTTGGCATATTTTATGATTTTGATAATCAAAAAACATTAATTATATTGTTATTTGGTGTTTCCAGACTTTTCGAGCATACTGTATATAGAGCAAGAGAAGATAGAAGAGTTTATTGACAACGAATATATTTCATGATTTAATTGTTGAACAGTAATTGTTGAAGCCGTGAGAATCGACATTGCTAATTACTAATAATGTTCTTCTTCAATAAGTGAATATGGTGAAGATTATGAACATGCGAATTATATTCCCCAAAAAGGAGGTAGTGTGATTGATATTAAATACAAAACGCCAGCGGTTGTGTTTCGAAGAAGTGGATCATTTATATGATTATATATTTTTTTTTAGCTTCAAAATGATGGGAATAACAAAGTTAATAAAATATATTTAATAAAACTACATTCGCTTCATTTTCTGGCCTTTTTCAGAGAATTCAAAATAGCTCTAAAATCGTAACTCATCTGTTTTGTGGATGTAATTTTTTAATGAACTGTTTCCATATGAATGATTCTATGTCCACACCTCTTGCAGTTAAATTTTTAAGTAATATGTATGCATTTCTGCAATCTGACGCGACACTCCCTTTAATATCAATAACTATCAATAGCTATTATTAATTTTTAATAGATAGATAGATAATAAGAGATCTTCTCACACCACAAGATAGCGCACAATAACCTGGATACAATACATGTGGTTACAAAATGGCTCTACACATATCTGTCTCACATGTAGTAGGTACATTACACTAATGAAGCTTTAACAAGATATACATAAACAGTATTCACATCATAATCATTAAGTTACACAATCCCAGCAGATATAACAACACAAATAAAAGAAGCCCGTTTCAGAGAATATATTTCCATCGGTTCTGCGATAATGATTCCGCATATGTGCCTGCGTACAAGATGATTAATACTTGGCCAATCATAAATCAATCGGAGGCAATCAATAGCGTCATCGGACGAGAAATGAAGTTGATATCTTGGCTTCCTTATATGTTGCTGAATGGAACGGCCGATGCCACTGCTAATTTTTTTCTTTTCCGGTCTTACGGTTTCTATTGTCAACAGCGATGATGCTGTGACAGTGGCACTGCTGAGATCGAGAGGCGATGTGATATAGTCGGACATGGGGTGGACACGGCACAGGACGGTAAAACTCACAAAAAGGGGACACGCGACCTTTTTTGCCTATACATAGAGGGTGAACATACGGATGCACTATTGACCTAATGTAATTTAGCATAATGCGGTGTCCAGTTTGTATGTGCGCGTGTCTCGATGCTTATATGCATATATCGGTAAACAGCTGTGGGATTTTCACGATGCCGAGGGGTTCGCAAAATAATCGAAATGGTTATTCTACGAATTGTAGTTGCTATAATATGCACGCAATTCGACATTCGTGTTTTGCTGAGCTATGAGTCTGGGAATCTTAATATTTAGAAAACAACAGATTTTAAAATAAATGAGAAAAGATGTTCAGAAATCTTTGCAGTTACTACTCAAAAATATTTCGAATTATGTATACTATCGCCAAAAGAATGGAATTCTAAGAAAATGCCTAAATTTCCAACGAAATTTTAACATATGGTAAGGATTTACTTCTAAAACTACGTCATTGTCAATTATTTATCAATTATAACCTGATCAGAACGTATTGAAAATTTATTTGGCAGTTATTCCTTATTCCTCGTATACAAACCTATAAACCTGTAAAGGTTAAAGAATAATAAAATAGAACACCAACAAACAAAGATCACAAGCTTGTTCTTCCATGAAGCTCAAAAGTTCTGCTGTATAATTCTTCAGTATTAGTTAAAACTTTGCTTGCATTGATGCACTTAGGACGAAAATATCTTTATATTTTCTTTATTTGAAGAAGTTCAGGGTTCACTTCTATGCAGATTGATGAGCTCCACTTTTTTCTTTAGATACTGAGAACTGGTATATGAATCGACCACTATTTACGACTTCGCAAACATAACTCCTTCCCGGTATTTTGCTTCGCGTACGAGATATCAAAAAAAGTTACAGGAAAAACCTTTCATTTTATCCCCGTGTGCCGAATTTTGTTACATTCGCATTGTTTGGGTATTTATTTTCGTTTAAAAACAAGCTTAGCTTCTAATTGGATACTAAAGTGTTATGGAAACTAAATATAGCAGCCGCTGGATATACTTCTTTTTTCAATTTAATTGGCAATGTTATTAAAATACATACACCAGAATGGTCAACTTCACCGAATACACTGGGGTCCTGAAGATAAAAATCTACACCATGAGCCTTTGTTTTGTTTATCACAAAATAAAACCCTACAAACCAAAGTTCAATACGTTGAAAGAAGGTGATAATAAAAGATTAAACTGTTTCTGTAATCTATTGTAAAATGTATCGTTGAACATTTGAGGAATAGTGTATATGTGTATCTGTTTTCGTTGTCAATTGTTTATTTATTGGTAGAGTGCGTGCGGAAGCCTGTGTGTATGTGTGTAAGTTGATTCCAACGGACACTCCATCGTCAGATGTAGAAGAATAAACATATCTAATAAATAAACGTATTAATATTCGGCAGTACATCTTTAATTTATTAGAATGAAGTCTACAACATACAAATATTACAATTTCTATTGATGTCATGAATTTTTTTAAAGGATGAACATATTCTAAAGAAGATATATGTATACCTACTGAGGAGGCTATATTTACCACTAATGGGGTGCTATCATTTGAAAACTTTCGATAGTGGGCCAGATATAATCCTCATTCGGTTACAAATTGTAAGGTCCAATATTTTCAAGAAGTCAATGTACTTATGGTTCGGGATTTTAGGAAACCGAATAATTAGTTTTCTGTAATAGCTCGTTGAATAAAAGCGTATGTAAAGTAAATATCATTACATTCAGCAAAGGTGTTTAATATGTTTTAAGACAACATGTTTCGGCTATAGCACGCCATCCTCAGGTTTTAAAAACGTCAAAATCGAAATTTCAAAAATAAAAAGTAGAAGAGAAACATTTAAAAGTAAATCACAATAAGAAAATGTAACTAACAAAACAAAACAACAAATTAAAATTGTCAGTCTTCGTCTTCGTTTTTAAGACCTGGGGATGGCGTGCCATAGCCGAAACATGTTGTCATAAAATATATTAAACGCTTTTTATCAATGTAAGTACGTTTACTTTATATACACTTTCATTCAATGGATTTTAACATACAAACTCGTTCAGTGCCGAACGTTTGGGTGACTTCTACGATGGGAAATTTCGGGATACAATCTAAAGTATTTCGGCAGAATATGTACTGCAGCTATATGGTACATCAATCCACAATGCACGAATTGTTCGTCAACGGTTAAACGAACATTCATATGTGAGGGCTAGGAAAAAGCAGTCTTTTACAACTGTGGCCTGCAAAGTCACCCTCTATTACAACTCTCGATTTCTATTTTTGGGGAATTTTCAAGAAATAAAATATAAAAAACAAGACAATTGAAACGGAGATGAAATATGTGTCAGAATAAGGCAAACTTGCCTTGATATTAGCACCCCACAACTGAGACGAATAGCTAAATACAATCATAAGAGAAAAGAAAAATTTATTCGAATAGACGGAGGATTATTTCAAAGAGACTACACTCGTATCCTAGCTATGCTCTAGCTTAATCATTAGTCATTTATATTACTGCGTTTGTACCAACTTTAGCAAATTAAATGCGAATTTAAGCTCCACAAATTATTAAAGCAATCGAAGCCACGGTACACTGAAATAGTAATTAAAAATTATTTGCAAACAATTCTGAATTACGCATTGCTCCGTACGCATTACTTGTAGTTTCGGTTGCATAAATAATCGAAGATTTGTGATGCTTCAATTCGCATTTAATTGGTTAAAGATGGTACAGTATCTTTCTTTACATTTCTTTCTACAATGTTATAACCTTTGATAATTAGCTACCGCCCTGGTCTTATGCTTTTAATATATATATTATTGCAATTATCACCCTAGATAATCCAAGGAGGGTCCAAGGAATCCAATGGAACTATTTTTTAAATTTAAGAAAATATGTTTAAAATCTTTATGTCTGCGTACCTGAACAAAAAATAAATAAATAAAATTATTTTGAAGACAAAAATAGTGAGTAAAAAGTAAGCGTTCTAAATCGTTATGGTCAAAATTTGTTGTTCTAATGTATTAGCGATATTTCAAAATTTATATATTTAAATATATTATTACACTATGTTACTACCTTTATTCAAAGCATCCAGAGTGGCATATTTTGTCCCATATATGCCCCCTTCTCTAACATGTCCTTCTCGCCGCTATTTTCCTACACCCTTGTAATAAACTAATCGTGATAAATTCATAGGACAGAAAAAATAGACACGATTGTCATACGCAGGGGGCGATAGTAGACCGACCGAGCTGTCCTTATCCGGCCCCAAAACGCGATTGATCGTTGGTGCCCTGCCCTGATGTTCGTCTGTTTGACCGTGTGTTATTGTATTTTCATATTTGACTACCCCTACGCAATATGTTGGTCGGGCAGAACAAACGACTAGATTCTGAATGGGTACATAGGACTAATGTATACATTTTCTTCATAAGCGTACTTCTGGATAAAAATTGATTTGACCCAGGTCGACCACCAAATGAATGCATGACTGATGCAGTTTGCTTCGAATTGGTCCATTATCTTTGTTCCTATTTTGGCATCGAGGGTTATGTAATATTACTGATTTTGATATGTGGTTACAGTATATGTAGATACAGGATATTTCAAAGTAGAAAAAAATGGGTAGGAATTCCATATTTGGGAAATAAACGCTGTTTGGTCTTATTTTTAGTTTATTTACGATTTTTTTAAATCAAGCAGGCTTTTACATTTGAACAAAAACTGTTTTCGTTTCAGGTAAACCGCCTTTTCTCTCAGCAGTTTGCCAAAGTATTCTTAAAAAAAGTTTTTAAAAATAAAAAGTTATGAAATTATGCAAAATTTCAGAACGATCGGCCTACTTTGATTTTGTCAATTTTGCCTAAAGTACTTTTTTTTTTGCTCGCAGTATAGCAATTTGTTACAAAAAGACATGTTCAGACCGAAAAGTTATGCCGTTATACAAAATTTGGGAAAGACTAAGTAAGTTTCATGAAATTAATGCCGTTTTTCCAAAAAAAAAAAACGGCAGCTTCATCAAATAACAAAATATTAAAACATCAAATAAACAAAAATTTAATATAAAAAACACAAAAGCAACAAATTAGCGTTTATGATAAATAGTAGTAGTGCCATGTAGGACAAATTAAGAGAAAAATTATAGATAAGTATAAAGAACACAAGCTTTCTATAAAAAAAAACCAGACCCAACAAAACCATCCTTGAGCATTCACTTTATTATCACGATATATACTTTCAATACTGACAATTTACATTTGTTAAAGACCTTTTTCTCTTCCTTTTTTGTTTGGTCGCCCTTTTATTATTATTTTTTTCCCATGGGCGGGTGTAAAACCCGAGGAAGGCAGCTCGGCCAGAGAGACCTATTGTGCCCCCATGTCCATATTTAGCCCTCTCGCTCAGGTTGCACCCTATCAAAGAAGTTCGCAATCTGGCTGAGAGTTAATTTGTCAACTCTGGGTTCGTCCAACCGATCGACCCCAAAGTGCCTCTGCCTCTCCCCATCCACTGCCGAGCAGTTGAGAAGAAGGTAAGCAGGAGTTTCCTCCCTTCCCCCTTTTATTTGATTTCGCTTCTTTTCTTCCTGCGGAATGTTGGTGGGGGTTAAATTAAAATTATTAAAATTATAGTAATTTTAACGCGAGGACTTTATTCTTAAATTTTTATATTATAATATACTAATGAAACATACTGCAGAAATAAAACGTAAAAGACCTTGAAACAGTTGTCAACGTACAAGCAAACCTACGTACCAAAAAATAAATAAAAACTAAAATACTTTCATAACGAAATTTTAACTTCAACCTGATCAATATTCCCAAGAAAAAGAAAAGAAGCTAAATCAAGTAAAAGGAAGGTCAAACAAAAAAGAAAGGAAAAAAGGTCTTTAACAAATGTCAATATTGAAAGTATATATCGTGATAATAAAGTGATTGCTCAAGGATAAAGGATGGTTTTGTTGGGCCTGGGTTTTTTTTTTGAAGGAAGCGTGTGTTCTTTAATTTAATTTGTTAAAGACCAAAAAAGTGGCTTCTTGACTTCTTAGAGGAAATTTTCATGAAAATTAATAGAAACATCTTTATGAATCCTATGGACCTGTCACCCTCAGAAGGAATCGTACTATAGATGTTTGTTAAATCTCACATAAACCTTTTTGGTTCTTCATTTGTTAGCGATGCGTTTGATACTTGGTACATGTCTAGTTTTTTATTTATATTTTTCCATTTATCTGTGTGTGGCAGTGATGTCCTCTTTTAATCGATCAGAGTGGATATTTTCAAAAAATTGAAAGATGATTTCCTTTACCGACAAATTTATTATTACAGTTACATATAAAAAAGTTGTTACATGTTGTACAGGAGATTTACTTGTGATCAACTGCGTTCATCTGATGCGATTCCGTGCAAAATTTTAAAGTCAAGTTTTAGAGTTTAGTTTGAAATATTTAATTTTGGGAAGTGTCTTCTTTTTGCATTTTGATTTCAATATTTGTGGTCGGAGCTTCTCACAAGAATATTAGGTAATTTAGCTTTGACAGCGTAGATGTCGCCATTTAGACAATTCAAAATTATCTTCCAATTTTAATTCTTTCTTTGGATATTTCACAATTACTTATTGATTTATTTTTATAAATAATATTAGGTAGTTTAGCTTTGACAGTGTAGATGTCACCATTTAGACAATTCAAAATTATCCAATTTTAATTCCTTCTTTGGATATTTCACAATTACTTATTGATTTCTTTTTGTAAATAACAACTTAATTCCTTTGATGTACTATTATTTATTTAAAAAAAAAATCGATTCAAAAAGATTTTGTAACTAGAATCTTCTTCTGATCAGTATAAATGTTATGTAAATGAATGAATACTAATGTCATATCTATCTAGTTCCTGCATTAATTTCTATTCTTCGTCAACCCTCACGCTCATCCTATTAATTACCGGGTTACAAATTATCACCGTCATCAACCAATTTTTAATTTGGAAAATATGAAGGGAAAAATTAATGTTAGATCGCGCGCGAAATTAAATCTAGATAACTTCCGGTCCTTCCCCGACAGCGGGAATTGCGCCCTAAAAAAGAATTTGACACCTGTTGCGATTTTTTCAACGGCAATGCGAACACCAACCCCGCCAGCGAACAGTGCGTCCGATATTCCCTTATATACAGAAAGCAAAACAACAAAAAAAAAAATCGGCAAATTAACTTTGAGATCCCTTGACTGTTCACGCCAGATCCTCACCATGACAAACCCGAGAAGGGTGGACGCTCGCATTTTCGTGCGTTATAACGGAAACGCCTAATGAATTGCCGCACATGAGGCTATGCTAGAATACAAAGTAATTGAATGACTTCTTTGTGAAAACCGCGCGCTGTACGGAGATATGTTTACCGTTCGCCGTTGAGGACACAGAAACCGCGTTGTAGGTGACCCAAGGGCTTATCAATATTTGCTTTTTCAATGCTATCAGCGGCCGCCTGGTTCGGACAGGCGTCCATTCTGTTCCTGCTGTGTTCTTATCTTATCTTTCCTCGTGCCGGGTTTTAAATGTTTGTCGAAAAAAAGCGCTCGTTGATACCCTGTCCCCGGACGTTGGCGCTGGTTCGAATTACTGGTTCTATTTAACATCCATTCGGATGCATTAATGTAGTAATATATTTCTAGTTTTGTATTTTTTTTATGTTTTTCATTTTCCTTGACAAAACTGCAAATTTGTTCTTCTACAAATATTTAATTGCTGCAGTTTTTTATTAAAGTGAAAGAATAGTAGGAAAAAAATCCCATAAAGCAGCAAACTACAAATACAACATGCTCAGCGAGACAGTTCGTTAAAAGTTTATGGAGTTCTAACCAAAATAAAAGTTCGAAAATTCACAATTAGATATAATCGGTTGCATTCTCATTAACTAAAATATTTTTGGAATGCTAGCGCTTCTGGTTATACAGGAAGTCATCATCTACTTTGTTAATTTAAAATGAACACCCTGTATATTTTTACATATTTGGATTTACCTATTTTTAAATTTTTTTTAAGCTTAAATACCTTTACTTTTTATAGTTGATTATGCCGTTCTGGAGTTATTCCATTTTTTCTAAAAAAAATCTGTTCTAGCAGACATTATTCAAAAAATCAGAGAATATCTCTTATTTATACTTTTCGAAATTTTGAAGAATCTATCCAATTTTTTTAAATGGCACACCAACTCCCCCTCCTTCCCCATATTTTATTACTTAGTCGACTTCGGCGTCGAATTTTGCATCTTTTATATACCAGTAACTCCACAATGTAGACAGCTGCTTTCGGCGCCAAAACATACTCCAAGATGCTGTTTAAGTATATTCTAGATCCTAAATTGACATCAAACACACAAAAATCAAGTGATCTCTGATTTTTTGAATAAATGTGTGTGAATAATTGTTTTCCTAAAAAAATGGAAGAACTCATTTATTCATTTATTCACACACATTTATTCAAAAAATCAGAGATCACTTGATTTTTGGAATGTCAATTTAGGATCTAGAATATAATTAAACAGCATGTAGAAGAACTCCAGAAAGGCCAAATCATATTATAAAGAGTAAAGGTATTTATAAAGTTTAAAAATAGGTAAATGGTAAATGCAACTATGTAATAATATACAGGGCGTTCAATTTAAAACAACAAAGTAGATGGTGACTTCCGGAATCACCGGAAGCGCTAGAAATCTGAATATATTTTACTTAAAGAGGATGCAACCGATTATATTTAATTTTGTTTAGTCGGTCTTGAAGGAAACCACTTTTGCACCAAGCATAATTGACGAAATCTTTATATCTTAGAGAGGAGAGTTGCAAATAGGTTAACCTTTGCAAACGCAAAATGTTGTCTCTTGATGTAGTTGAATACCAAATGATGATAGAGCGATAATATCTCACAATTAACAAACAAATTGCTTCCAGAAAATGAAGGCCATATACGTCCTGAGGATAATATAAAGTTATAACCTTACCTTAAATTGACCAATCAAAAAAGTCACCTAAGGAATAAAAATATTGTGATTGTGGCTATTTTTTAACAGGTTTTTTTTCTTTTTTAATTTTCTGAATTACTAAAACTTCTGACGTAAATAATATATCCGATAATAATTCTCACATTCGTTTTGCAGCTATGATCTTGTGAAAGATCTGACTATACTAGAACAGGGATTCTTAAGAGATATTCCATCTGAAAAATACAATGCAAACGATACAATTTTCCTAATGTGTAAATTATTCTCTGCAATATACACACTTTCTGCCTACTTTAATTCTTTACAAATGATAATAGATTTATTTTCCGGCTTAGATAGTTTGAGTAGCCAATATTTGTATGAAAATAATTCTGATTATTATTTTTACACAAATATTTGTCTCTGAGTTTTAGTGCATTGACTTTCTTGCGAGAAAAATACTTTACCCCAAGGAATGAGCTCAGGTTTGAGAGGTCAAAATTTGAATACATTGGGATACAAATTACAATTATTAGATATTAGGCCAAAACAAATATGTTCTTTATTCAATATATTCTGTTATATTTTGTTATCTTGTTATTATTTTTTATAGAATCAGTTTTTAGACTTTTGTTTAAATATAAATTAAAAATACTTTTTTTTTGTTATGTATTGGACAAATATATTGCTTAGCTCTGAGAACACGTGTTATTGTAAACGAATTTAAGCGTTCAAATAATTTAACAGTACTCATAAACAACTGTATACTGCGTACTAAATAATTTAGGTAATTTTTTTTAGTAAAAATCGCTTTTCTTGATAATTTTCCGTACTGAATGGAAGTAAATGTACAAGAACTTAAGGAAAATGTCGAAATGTTAGAAACTTTCCGAAGTATTTTACATGAGTATTATAGGAAAATTTTGTTAGAAGAAAAATCTCTGACATTTTAATATTACCAAGAAAAATATTAATATCTCTTAGGAAAAACATAAAATTTCTTAAAATTTGGAAAATCACAGTCATAAATATAGTAATTTCCAGTGATAAATAAACAAGGCGCGCATGCGTTGACTTAGAATGTTCTGATTCTTAAAGGAATTATTTATTTTATATAAAGTGGGTACAGTTACAGATAAAGTAGTAGAATATTTACGTCAAAATTGCTATTAAAAATCTGGAAATCATCACAAAATGATGTTCTAAACATATAACAGCAAAGTTTTCTGCCCCATAGTAGCAAATACGCTAAACATATTCTACAAGTACAGAAATTGCCGTAAAGATGGCGGTATTTCTATTTCACTACACTAACTTTCCATACTGGATATAAGTTTTCTACATGTCGGACATTGTTAAAAAACATTTATCTAATACTTACCAGATAAATATATCTTAGGAATCGTTATCCCAACAGTTGCCCGAGTGTATACGGTGGCCTTTGATTTTTGCGAATTAACAGCCCAAAAAGTTTTGGATAAGCATTAGAAATTGTCATATTTTGTTTGTCTTTAAATACACTCTACCAGAACGTTTTCATTTCGACGATATTTTCCTTTTTTTAGGAAAAAATCAGAAATACTAAACTTTTCTTTGTAATTTTACTTTCAAACAAGTAAAAATTCTATGGAAATTACCACTACTTTAGAAATTTCACTTATGAGTATTCCAGATTACATGAAAAAACCTTGGAAAAAAATATTATAAATATTCCCAGTTGCATCAAAAACCTTTTGAAAAATTACTTATAGTTAGAAATATTAGCTACTTCTAAAAGTAAAATACCTGTAAAGTGTTAGGGCCCAAAAATTTCCTCAAAATCGTACAGGAATTTTACCATTTTTTTTAGTGTGAGTATACTGAGTTATGTCACTAATTTACTATGAAAGAAAACTATAAATTTAGGTAAAGGTACAAAACTATTTAGAAAGTTAGTTTTTAAATTAAAAAGATTTTGTAACGACACTCAATTTCATTCATTAAAAATTAGGTGTGCCGATGCATTTACTCCACTCTGTATAGTATCAGCCAAGCTTCCATTTTAAGCTTTATTAAAATAATGATAACGAAAAGCATGTATAAATCAAAAATAAAGAGCGGAATTACAGATTATATATCCGTCGAGCATACATGACAAAGTTCTATGCGTTACAAACAAAAAAAAAACTCGATAATTATCATAAATCTGCCTTAATTACCAAAGAATAGCCACGAGGGCGAACCCAACAAAGCAGAAATATTGATAAAAGATCTAAAAACGTGAAAACAAGAAAGGACAGAGGTCTAGTAGAGCTCTGACCCTTGCCCCAGCACCATTCAAATCCCAGATCTGATAAATATTCCGAACTGTCTGGACTCGACGCGCTAAACGTACACAGAAATAAATTAATTCTATATATCTTCAACAAAAATTATTCACTTATTTGTTTATTAATTTATATCTACAATACAAAAAAAAACTGCATGTAGCATTTATTAAACAAACACTATACCTATCCTGACAATGATTTTATCGACACTTTTCCAATATAAAAAAAGCATTGAATCGTGTGACGATATCTGAATGGAATCGTTTTCTTGTAAGTCGAAAAGAAAAAAAAAAGATTTAATCTCGGCATTATATCGAAGCTTTAAGGAAAAAATTCAAGTCCAGCGTGAATTTATCCAGGTCAATCCTGTCAGAATTGTATTTGAGTAGATTCTATTGAATTGAAAAATAGAGCGCTTTGTCAGGCCTTGTAATTTTATAGTGATAGTTTCTGTACAAGGGGTAGGTGGACAATAGATATTCATCCAATGACCTGAATCGCGAAATAAAAGCTTTGAGATACCTACCAATGTACTTTTATAAAGTTTGTAAAGCTATGTCGTTTCTTTTTCGTTTAGAAAAGAAATGATATGACAGTAAATATTTGATGTTAAACTAAAGTATTCGTATTACCTACATATAAACCTTTATATCAACTGTACATACAAAATCGAAGTTTTAAAGAATATTTTGTACAGATTTTGATTCCAATCTTAATATACATGTATGTATATCAACTCTTATGCAAATATTGATTGACGTGACAACTGTAGTATGTAGGTAATGCACGTTTTATGTGTATCTGCAAAGCGCAAGCCCCTTGAAAGGTATTCATCATTGTGTATTTAATACCATTATTCGAAGGCACGAACACTTTTAAGTATTCCTCGGTTATATCCGGGATTTTCGGATGACAATGAGGTAAATATTATGTAAGGCAAATGTAAAACGTACCGCAAAAACGGTGCGCATTACTGTGGGTGGCAAAATGGTCCTTAATCCCTTCTTAATGGACTACAATTATATGACCTGTGGTGTGCGTACTTCTCTTACCTTTTTTTTTACGTTTGGTTCTTTTTACTACATTTTTTTTTTTTGCTTTTGGTCAGAAATGTTATGTGGGTGGTCCATGATTTTGAAACCATTAAATGTGTATGTATGTGATTGTTACAATACACAGGTATTTGGAATATAATTTGAAGTTTTTTTAATAGGTGCATGAAGTGATTCAATTTTTATGATGAAAACTTCTTATATAATCTGTATACAATTTCTTTCGCATCAGTATTAAATCGCATAAGAAATACTTTTTTTTTTTTAAGAAATAGAAATACATAAAAAAATATCATTCATTAATATCAAAAGCCACGTGATTACAAATATAAAAACCAAAATAATAGCAGTTCACTGATGTGATCTATCAAAATTAGAAAACTTTAGCATAATTACGGTGGTACACATAAAGTTTATTTATGAAAATCCATACGAAATTTATTTCAACGACTATTAACAAAAAATAAATAAATAAATAGTTTTCTGAAGGTCAAAACATTAAATATGTGCAATTACTACCAGGTTAAAGTGTTAGTATATAAAAAATTACTTGTCGATTAGTTGTCGACCACAATCTTAATTAAACGTTGAAATAGTTTAATTAATTATTTCTTTTTCATACAAAATAAAACAATATAATATTCTACGTATGTAGGTAATTGCAAATAAATTTAAGGTATAACTGAATGATGTTTTATGTCCATCAACGTACATAACATTGCCTTGTGTGGTGAAATTATAAGTTTTCTGTGTTATTTTTGACCAAACATTTTTTCTTATTCTCTTTCAGCTAATTTTTTTTTTTTAGGTCACATTAAAAGCGTGTGTAACACTCAGTTGATATTAACATACATAGTGCTATGGACAAGCATTCAATTTTTTCGCGTGTGTATTTTAAGTTGCTTAGATTTTGTCGGTGATTTGTGCGTTTGCGTTGTTCGTATTGTACGACTGCGTTGTAGAATTTTGTCAGGCAGTTTCTTGGTTGACTTTAACGTGAGTAGATGTATTTTTAAATTTTTGCTGCCATTTTGTAATTCTTGAGGTTTTGAGATCTGATTTCCGTGAATATTTTGTCTATCAAGGAATTCGCTTTATAATAATTGTTATTATATTGATGTGTGCACATTATAGATATAAGATCATTTATTATTTTTGTGCAGGAAGATATGTTTTTAGTTTAATTTCTCTCATTACAGTTTAAAGAGTTAATTTTTTCGTTTTTCTATTTTTGCTAATTCATTTTTATTTTATCTATCACCTCGGTTGAGTGAGTAGAAGCATTGTTCTTGCATTTAGTTTTCATTTTTGTAAATTTTTAGCGTTTGTCCACGAATTTATTTTATTTTGTTGAAACCACGTGTTTTGAAATTGAAAGATATTAGATTATCTTCCTGAACAACCAAATCTTTTGCTTTGTATAGGAAATAGCATTGTCCTATTGTAATTTAGAATCAAGTGCAGTTTATTTTAGGCCAGAACCTTCAGTTCACGGTTTTTTTCTGCATCTTTGTAATTTAACCCTTTTATAAATAAATATATATTTATTTATGAATATAAATTTTGATTGTTAATTATCTTCGTTGGGTTAAAAATGCTGTTCTTTTATTTTTAATTAAGCCTTTTCAATTTTTGGGGTTTTTAAGAAAGTCAGATTTCATTCACTCACAATTTACTTTTCGTGGTTAGATTCAAGTTTTAATTCGCGAGGGTAACTCTGAGGTTAATTGTTCTTTTGCGCCTTTTAAATTTTTATCCGTTGAGCTAGCTAATTAATTTTTTCTTTTTCATTTTTAAATCAGTTTTGCGTCCATTTAAATCAATCAGTACACAGCAATACGTTTCACCTTACCAAGCAACTTCAGTGCTACTACTAAACCTAATGTATTATACGGAGAAATTCGTATATATACTTAATATTTAACAAATTATTTGTTGCTTAAATAAACTCTTTTCTAAGTGATTTAGCATATTTAATAACTAATAATAATATACGCAGTATTGCATTGTGCAACTGAAATCAATCAGAGGGCTTATGAAAATAAATGATTTATATTGCGACAGACAGTCTTAAGATACAATCAAGACTGATTGGGAATACATTCGAGAAATGAGTACGCCTAACAGACGACAGGACTATGGGTGCCTGGACATTCAGCGAACGAAGGAAACGGAAAAGCTGTTGAGTTAGCAAGAAAGGGATCATTCGCTTCATATATAGGTCTAGAATCTGTTCTGAAAGTATCTAAGAAGACAGCACCAGAGCAAAGTGACAAACGTTATTTTGACGTAAGTGGCACAAATTGCGGCAAAATAGTGAGAAAATTTGTTGTATTTTATATGAGAGTTAAATTTAGCATACGTTATACTTAAGCTCTCCATTCGCAATGTTCGCAATATCAAATATATACCTTAGATTTTATAAGCCTTACATTCTAGTCATCTGGTGCTTATTACATAAATTAAGATTAAATGTCAATAAATGTTTATATGTGACCTATACGAGGAAAATTAATTACATCAACTCGATGTACTCAGTACGTGATACTTGTCTCAAGAAAGCGGACACGATTAGAGATCTGGGGGTTTTATTTGATTCCCGATTAAGTTTTTCATGCAAGATTTTCAAAGATGTGTCCCTTCACTTTACACTTCCTTCCAACTTTACACTTTAGCTTTATTGTAAGTAAATTAGAATATACATCTATGATTTGGTCACCACATTACATCTACCTCCAACTGAGCATTGAGAAAGTCCAACGCCGTTTCTTAAAGTATCTGCCATTTAAAATGGATAACCAGTATTCTGCTAGAGGTGTAGACTACGAATCCCTTTTGGAAAAGCATGTGCCCGGTCGTTGGAACACCGTCGGGATGTTGCTGGAGCAAGATTCGTCTGGAAGATTGTTCTCGGTTGTATTTACTCCCCTGATTAACTTTCCTCTATTGATTTCCTTGTAGCTCGTTTGTTTCCTCGCTCCTCATCTTCCTTCTTATTACTTTTCCCTCGAACCAACTTATTACAGAAGTCACCTGAACGAATCAGGTTTGATGGCATATTTTTTGATTCTGTAGATAAACAAACTTAGTTCTTTTTTTCTTTTCTTTAATGTATCATCTTTATTTTATGGTTTTATGTATGTATATACTTTAGTTTGTCCTGTAAAACGTTTTACTGTTGAAGCATAAATCATTATTATTATTTTTTTTTTTTTTGTCTTGGACATAGGAACAATCCATTTACCGCCCAGAAGACGGTTGGAAGTGTATTCAAATATAAATACATGTTTTTAGGCATTACTTTTAAATACCTACTATTATTGTAAAGTGCACTTACATATTTCATACTTTATAACTGTTGTGAAGTTATTAATAAATATATGAACCTGACTTAGTCATATTTTGTTTCCAAACCCCAATTTGCAATTAATAAAATTTCCAAAATATCCAAAATGAGATTATTTGAATGAACAAAATTTTTGCTTCATATCAACCAAAATAAAATGTTTGCATTGACACTTCTAACTTTGTGCACTCAATACGTTTTATTTGCTAATGTAACCATGAAGATGCATTGAAGCAAGAATTTGTTTTTGTAGTTTTAACACAATTTCGAAGTTACGGTAAGCAGCAATGCTAGTTAAACAAAACACTTTTTTTTGTTGTTCTAACATACTTAGATCTGTATTAACAAATCAAAACCAAAAAGATCAATTAAACTAAAGTGTTGCATTAACGATTAACCTTGCTTACATTAAAATTGAGGGTTCAGTTGAATCAACGAGTCTATTATTTTTAACATAACAAATATATTTCAACAAATCGTAAATTTCAATCTAACAATAAATTTCGGTGGGCCGTATTTAATGCAAATTTTTTGGTTGGTTATGCGTATTTTGGTTAAATCAATGCCTTCCTTTCCCTCAGTGTATTATTCGAGAACCATAATACCATATATCTAAAAGATAATCAAGGTAACTTAGTTTGCATTTAGTCGTTACTATAGCCTTGCCATTTGTATAATTAAAAGTGGAAACACATCCATACATCACTTTAATTCGGAGGTGCCTGTGGTATTAATCTAAAAACTTTCTACATTAAATGAACCATATCCGTTCCTCATAGAAAAAAAAACACCTGTCTTCCTCTTCGTATATCCATCAAAGAGAAATTTTAAAATTCACAGGTTCGCCAGAGTGGTGCACTATCCCTTGCCCCCCTACCCGTCCTAATTCACCCCTAAAATTTGGCCAAACGTCTCCTCAAAGCTACCTGACCGTAAGGACGCATTCGGCGGTACCGGACAGAATTTGACCATGGACATTAATTTTATACCCTCATCACGATGAAATGATGTCCTGAATTTTTGCCCGCTTGCAACCTGTCCGATCTAAAACCGCCCTCTTGGTCAGCGTGACGTGTTGCGAGAAGTAGCAGCAGCAGCAGGTTCCCTTAATAATATTTCCTAACGTTATTGCACCCTGTCTTCTTTGGGGAATCAACGAAATAGTCGGGTGTATTTATAGGGTAAAGTGTTAAACGAACGTAACATTTTTACGGTGTAGTTATTTATGTTGTTTATATTTTAACCCTTTTTTCTTCCTGAGGGGTGTGGTAAATTAGGCCTTTTTGTTTGGGGTGTTTTCTGTAGACAATGAAGCTATTACGACATCGTTTAAAATAATTTTCTTTAAAAGGCTTTTGTTCAAAATATATTGTAATGGAATTTGGGGGATAAAATATAATTTAGAATCATTTAAAACAGGTTTGAAAGCCAAATGAAGAAGTTATTAAAAGTTGAAGCGAATACTCGGTAGACGACTTTACAAGCAATCTTTGAATTTGTTAAAAATGACTACAGAAATGGACCATCTTACCAATAGGTGCTAAGTATAGCCCTTAATTATAGTGTAAACTTTATTTTCTATGTTAATTCAAGCTTACCTGGTATATTTTTATATTCTTATTATAATTTGCTCGGGGAGATTTTTCAATCTTCGGGATGTCTATTTGGTAACTTTTGCTGTATTCCCCTCAAACTAAAGTAAATAACGGTATCTTAATGTCAGTTACGGGTATCTATTCAAATTTAATGTTGACTTGCCTGATAGCGATAACAATCGAAGGCTGATTACTGGTAATTTAGTTTAAATCCTCATTCTGCCTGTGGCCACGAAAGACGACGGTTAATATTGAACTCCTATAACGATTTTTATGCCACACTATCAAAAATATCAAAGTTTCACGAAGTGTTTACCTAAAAGAGTATCGATATTACTCCTGAATAATTTAAATCCTTACTTTTACTTGTAAAATTGTCGGGAATTTCCTATAAAATTTCTTACGAAGAACCCCGGCCAGAATACCATTTCATGCTATTGACCGATACGGGGGTCCGTTGAACCGAAAGTCCAACCTGTACACAGAAAATTGCTGTGAAAATTACTGTTCGTGCGCCACTCTAAGCGCCTACCGCAATCAAGTTAATATTCCATCATCTAAAAAAAGAAAATAATTAATTAGTTTCAATTCAATATTAACCAGAAATAAGATTTTTATAATTTATGTTCATTATACTGTAATTTGGGGATAGATTTACATGAACAGCCATTAGTTTTAGTTATTTTAGGAATTTTTAATATTTTTTGGTTGCCTCCAAAATAACTGCCTATTCGTTAGCAAGCGCCTGGATTACTATTTTGACAGATGATTTGGTGCTTGTGCCACCTAGCAGGTAGAAGGTCACTTTTCACAGTATTCTTTGAGTTATCAGAGAGGCCGCTGGGTGGATAAAAACTACTAATGATTTTATTTTATTTTTATAAAAAAAAAAGAAGAAAAAGAAAAAAAATTGTATACAGACAAACAATTTATAAATAAATCGAAAACCTGAATTTAAGAATAATATTTAATTTGTATTGAATAAAATTCAAATTTTGAAATCCCCAAATTACAGAAGGAGAAGGGGTCGTATTAAATAATGCCAATAGCACGGTACAAATAATACGGTATGCTCGTTTTGAATCTCAAATTCGTCAAGTCCGGTCAGATGACGTAATTAAGGAGCGTATCGAAAACAATAAGATACATGTATGGTAAATAGCACAATGATAAAATCCTAATTATTCACAACCACCAATTAATGTAATTCAAATACAGATTTGATTTAAAAAAGCCCGTTTTAAGTTGAAATTAACTTTATCTATCTTGTCGCCATCTAGTAGCGCTCGTGTTTATTTATACGATTGTACCGACTTTCGTGTATGTTTACAAAGTGTTTTCGTGGTTTTTCTAGAAATTGAATCGTGAAATACCTACGTTTTTAAAATATGTTCCGTAACCCCGGCCGGATTTTTCTTAACTTACCTTTCGCATTAACAAAACCCTCACGGTCGAAATCGATTTTAAATATATAAATAATCATATATGTGCCGCCATTTAATGCTCCTATCTGACGTAACTTCGATATGCGCGTAAGCATACCGTATTATTTCTACCATGGCCAATAGTACAAACCCAATTATTGCCAACAGAGATTTATTAGCGTCCTGATTAATGATTTTATCTGAAATTTACAATGCCAAATCTGGAAAATTAGCGTTAGCAATAAATAATACTGGCGAAATTTGAATTACTTTCAATAATAAATGATTAAGGCGTGTTTTATAAAAAACAGCACAAGTCCAAAATCAAGTTTAATGTGAGCTGACGGTGTATAATTTCAGATCATCAGCAAATCTAAAAAAAAAATAAATTCAAAAAAACAAGAATTAATATCATTTATTTATATAAATATTAAAAAGCAAAGACCCCTGCGGGCACACCCGAACCATAGCACATCTGCGACCCATCAAACAATTACATACAGTTAAACTTCTTCCTAGATCTCTCACCACAAACTGTACTAAACTGGACACCACGTTTCGATACAAAGCTATCATTCATCAGCAGATACACTGATACTCAGTTCAGTGTATCTGCTATCGAACGTACGTAGTTTCGAGTATTTTTGTCACAATTCATTACATTATATTTCAATTTTTACATTGATTCATAATTAAACCATTACAGAATGGTCATAGGTTATTGCTTAAACATGTACATTGCACCTTAGTCAAAAAGTTATTATAATATTATGTCTGTAGCTATCCAAACAAATTGCCGATTAATTTCTGAATTAAATATGAAGATATTACAAGGCCTGTAGCGTAGTATAAACACCTGAATATCGTCGATCACTCCGCCCTACATTAGATTTTATTAATTCAGGACAATTGTTTCGGGAACACGTGTTTCCCATTATCAACCTAAGGCCTTATGAATTCAGTAAAACTAAGAAAAGGCCTATTACCTAAACATGCACCGCTATCTCTCTAATGTTAAGAAATGTTTTTTTTTTGCTATGCCTCTTTGGCCCTTCAAAATGCCAAGAATTAGCGACAAATGTGAATGCCCAAGAAATGCACCCAAAGAGTTCTCTGAGATTTAAAGCGATCAAGTTCCGATTTGATTGATTCTAAGCCGATTTGGGACTGCGTAAACCCTATAAATGAGATGGGCACCCAAAGAAATTATCCATTGGCCTAGGTTCCCAGTCACTCGAGCGCTAAGGAAAGTGAAGCGACGGACGATCTAGATTAGCCCGGTTGATAGTCTAGTGGCTTGCACGCTTGGCTATCAGTCGGAGGGTTCTCGATTCGAGCTCCATGGGCTGTTCTCTGAGTGAGGTTTTCTTTGTTTTCCTCACTCCTTGGCGAATGCTGAGAGACGAACATCTTAAGTCCAGTCTTAAGCTCCACCGGCGCAGGCGTAATAATTAACTTCATTGGCTGGGGCCGATGCTCCTGCTCATTGGCCGAAAGAGCTGTTGGAATGCCAAGGCATGAATTATTATTATTAGACGAGGCTCGTTAAGCTGGCTCTTCTCCTTTGGCATTATCAAATCGCAAATTAATGAGTACATCAATGAATAGATACATGATGAGTTTAGGGAGTAGTGACAAAAATCACTAGGACAGAGACAGGCGAAAGGGTTTCTAAAGGAATAGAGGCCTGCATTTACTAAAAACCTGCTGAATAAATACAGCAAGACTGGCAAAATTATGGTAGGTTAAATACGCCTGGCACATCTTATTTAATCTACTTGATGATAGGTTGTGTCGAAGAGGAGGAAGAAACATTAGTTCTTGTGCTGTGGCAATGCGATGGCTTGGCGATGACCATGTTTCTCGTACTGGGCGTGGAGAACGCCAAGCTAACAACTACAAAAAGGAGCTGCTCTCAAAGATGATAAATCTAATTGAAATTAGAAAACGTCTTTTAAGAAGAAGAGGATCACAATAGACCTGAAAAGGTCGCGATGAAACAAGTCCGTACCGCTTCTACTGTAATCTATAACATAACGTGGATTACAAAATTGGCAACATTATATTATGTAATTGTCATTTTACGATGTAGATTTTTTCAGTCTGACAAATTTCTTTCGTTTTGTTTGATTTGTTTGATTTCAATGCATACTAATTGCAGGTTTTTCTTGGGCAATCATATACTGCGTGAGTATTCGTAAGTAATTGATTTGATGTTATCTCTTTCATATCAAGTTGGTATGAGAAATTAATTCTTTCTTCGTTTACTTTTGAAGTTAGTTTTATTAACTGGAAAGGAAGGAAAGGGAATTAAAGGAATAATTTCTACAAAAAATAGCACGGATGGATAGAATGATTTATTGCCTTAGAAATTTAATCATCTTAAGACGCTTTCTCACAGATTACCATAACAATGCACTAACATATTGTTCATTGGGATCTGACATATTGAAAATGGATAAAATGAAGACGTACATGGAAAGTAAATTATGTACGTATTAGTTACAATCTCCGTCGGGCACGCATTAATATATCAACTTGCAAAACATTGCATCGACCTCGATTCAATCAGACTCCTAATTAAGATGTCTCTTTTACCTTCACTCGATCGCATATGTACCGTGCCATTACGTCACGACCGTAAGGTACGTATTGTTTCTCATACGAACCGCAATGAT